>JAJIBD010010097.1:0-54835 GCA_021461705.1 Cryptotis parvus | reverse complement strand
CCTGTTCTCCAAGATTTGAGTAATGAAAATATATTCTTCCTAGGATTTTGTCAAACATTAAATAGGATAATGCATATAAAACAACTTACATCACATCTAGTAATAAACATAGAGCATTTAAATTACTGTCTGTTTATAGCTTATTTGATGGAGAATATTTGCTGTGAGTATGGTCTGCCTTCCATGGTGATTTCTCTTGTGAAATAAAATTCCTTAAAGTGAAAAGTAAGGTATAATAAATTGGCAAATAAAAGTAAACAGGGACTCAGAAAGGGCTAGAATGTCAACTATTCTGAGAACAAGGGAAATAAATGGATGTGTTGGAATAGAAGTGGACTTCGTCCCTTAGGAAGCTTCCATGACTACACAAAGTGCTATAAAGAATAGGAGTTGACTTTGTCATTTATTCGGTAATCATCCATTACTATAGAAAGTGCTTTAGGGGTAAGACTGGAGAGTGAGCAGAGTACCCTTATGTGTTAGAAGTTTTGCAGAATTGTTTCACTTTTCATGGTTTAGTTCAACCATTTTTTATCCTTTTTCTTTTCTTTCACACCTGGATGTGCTCAGGGATCATTCCTGGTAGCAGGAATGAATCTATATCACAGACAATATAGTTGCTGGGGGTCAAATCCAGGTCAGCCATTTATGCAAGGCAAGTACCTGCTGTACTATCTCTCCAGCCCTTGGAAAAAATTGTAACGTGATTCTAATAGTGTTTACATTTAGGTAAAAAAAATTTAGGTAACACGATTCTAATAGTGTTTACGTTGATGGCTTTGACACACAGCGCTAGTGCACCTCCACCAGCACCACCACTGTACTTGTTTTATTCTTGTCCACCTATTCCTTCTCCTCCATCCTCCCCACTGCTTGTAGTCTCAAGGTTAAGGATGTGCCATCATTCTACATGATATATACCTTGTTTTTCTTGTTCTTTATATATACCACAGGTGAGTGAGATCATCTGATATTTGTTCTTTGCTCTTAGTCCAATATTTTGGGTGTCTCATATGTAAAAAAGCAAAAGATATCTCAAGACTGTAAGACAGTTGAGTTCTGAACAAATTATAGACATTTATGGTGGGCTCCCAGAGAAATAGGAGGCATTGGCAGTTCATTATTTGTGTTTCTAGGAGTTTTTTCAGCATATGTAATGATCATGTAAGCAATGTTTAGACACTCAATGTTATAATAACTTATTTTGATGGAATTATTGTACTATTGATATTATTGGACAAGCAATCAAAAGAATCACTCAAATTCTAATGATAAATTGAGGAATAAATCCAAATAAGTTAAAGAGAATAGGGGGGAGGGGTTGAAGAGAAGATTCTATGGTCGATTGGAGTTATTTCAACAAATACCAAGAAACATCTCTTGAATAAGATCATGAAAAATGGAAACTCTTATCTTCCTTGCTCTTCTTGTTTTCTGGTTAAATGCTCTAATAGTTCAGTTTCTGCCTTATGTTCTCCTAGACTCTCTCCATATCAAACATCTCAAACTCTTTGGCTACTTTTAACTATGAATATTAGAGTTGAATGTAGTTGAGTCCTTGAGCATATATCCTTAAAGTACCAATGAGCTCTTTGAGTTGTGATCTCAAGACACTTGAAGGGTAAAAGATAGCAAGAACTAGTTGAAAACACAGCCAACTGTTTATAAGACTTACTCTATCACTATTAATTATTACAGCTTAAAGCATTACATGGTCATTATTTTTTCTTGTTATGTCTCTTCTTGTTTCTTTATGTGCTATTTTCTTCAACTTTAGAATGGGTTTGCATAAACAAATCTTTTGATAGATCAAATATTTGTTTGATCTATCAAACAAATATTCTCTTAATATATTGGGGCCTGAAGAAGAGTCTTCATAATTATATCAATCATATCTTTCTTCTCAAAGATATTGGCTCTACTGAACTATATTTCTTTCCCTCTGCAGCACATGAAATTTCAGAGAAAGTATACATAACAGTTATAAAGGTATTCCAATGAGAGACCATACCACATCCTCAGGAAAGGCAACTAGAAGGTTTAAGACCATATAGGATTTATGTGCTTCAGTCTTTGAATTGGGCTCTTTCTAACTGGACCCTTTCTATAATTAGATAATATGGACCTGGCAAGGAACAACAAATTGCAGAATGTTATACATGTTAATATTTCTTGAAAGGAAATGCACTAGGTTACCTAAGTAGTTTATCTATAGGGGAATTAAGATGGGAGGATTAGAAAGAACTAAACCTCCAAGACCAGGGTGTATGTCTTTCCCACTGTTTGGAAGCTGAAGATTCTGAGGCAACTCTAGAGTGATGATTCAATAACCAGGTACTATGTTATTATCTCTGGAACGTCAGAGAAACTGGTGTCTTAATTGAAAAATCACTGGTAAAGGGGGCTGGAGAGATAGAAAAAGGGGTAGGGCATTTGCCATGCACATGGCTGATGTGTTTCAATTCCAGCATCTCATATGGTCTCCTGAACCTATCAAAAGTAATTCCTGACTATATAGAGCCAGGAGTAAGCCCTGAGCATCTCTGGTGTGACCCCAAAACAAACAAACAAAATCACCAATAAAGTCTGAAGTGAGCTGAAGTGAGATGGCTTCATTTCCAGAGGTTGTGGAAAGTGTGTTCACTGTGAGATGGAGGACCATCCTCTGCCATGCCAGCACGTCCCATAGAGGTGTCTGACGGTCCTTTGCAGAATCAAGCCAGTGCCATCAGGTTTTTCATCACTTGGTAAAATCTTCTTATATTTCTGGTCTAGAAAAGAAATATTCTCTGCCCCCTCGTGCACACTCATTCAGTAACATGCACATCAAGACATTCACAAATATATAACACACATGCACAGTTGCACAATAAGATACTCATAACCATTGACATACAAACACATTTCACTAGTATAATCTATAAAATGCCTTCTAACCCAAGATTGGGTCTCTTAAATGAAAGCTGAAAGTTGGGAAGATTGAAATTGAGGAGAGTGGGGGAGGAACAAAGAAGATTTGATTTGGTGATTTCATTGGAGCAGAGAACATAGGAGAAACTATTCCTGGAATTATTCAGGGCTCTCTCCTGATGGTGCCCAGGGAGACACATGTGGTATTGGGAATCTAACTGGGGGAAATCCACAAGCAAGGAAAGTGCCTTACTTCCTGTTCTACCTCTCCTGCCCCAAGTAATTTTTTATACCAAATTAGTCACCAACCTTCCAGAGGAGAGACCCTTCCCCCGTGTTTCCTAAGTGCCACGCTGTGTGCTTGTGGTTTTGTGTGAACTTCCAGATTCTAGGCTCCAGCCTTTTCCCATCTTATTTTACAGTGTCTCTGGGCTCCTGCCTGTCTGCTGTGGCCAAGTGAAGGAAGAAGAGTCATCTTACTATAATTATTTGAGTTTCTGGGCAATTTTCTGAGCATCAAATCCAGGAACAGAAAACAGAAGAAAGGTCATTACGCCTCAAACCTAGCTATTTGCTCTCTCCCACACAGTACTTTCTGGGAAGAGGGAGACTGTGGTCATCTGGGGAATAAACCAGTTAGGAGCCTCCTGGTGGTCCGAGGGTCACAATGTGCCTCTAGAGAGTACTTGGGCTTCCAGCAGCGCCCATCTTGACAACAGGAGCCTCTCTCAGGAACACCGACCAAGAACAGAGACAGGTGTGGGCAGCTTTTCCTCCTGAAAGATCCACATTTCATTGCCTTTTTGCTCCATAATGTTGGTTGAAATATCAATGTTCACTACACCTTATTCTTTTAACCCAGAAAATGGACATTATAAGAGTTATATACCTATGAAGTTTTGTGAAACTTAAGGGAGAAAATAAATGAAAAGAACCTGCCACATTGTAATTCCTCAAACAGTAATAGCTGAAAGAGAGCTCTCACCCCTTCCTTTTTTAGAATTCTTAGAGGTTCTACTTTTTGGTGCTGGCCCAAAGAATCACCCTTTCCCTTACCTGTCAAGCTTCCAGATAACAATATTCTTTCCCAGTCTGACCCTGCCCTCAGGTGACTTGTCCTTACTCACCTTTTCCACAAACCTCAGCCAACTCCTACAGAGCTTTCACCCATCCTCAAGTCCAGCTGAATTTTACCTTCCCCTGTCCCTGCTGTTTGCTCACTCAACATGTACACAAAAATGCCCTTCTATGCAAGCACTGTGCTGAATGCTAAGCGAAAAGAGTTCCAGTTCTGGAAAGAGCTCAGGGCACGTGGTATCAGAAACAGGAAAGCTGCCCCAAGAGGACAGGCTAAGGAATGCTCAAGACTGACCGGAGAAGGGACAGGTGTGCCAGCCTTGCAGCAACCTTTCTAGACTTCTGGGATTTCTCCAACTAGCTTTTCCATACCTGACATAGAATTATTATGCCATTTAAAAAAATATTCTAATTCATCTTTCTTGTTCAGATTATTCTCTTTTCAGAGTACATGTAGGAATGTAGGCATGCAGGAATCAGCCTGGGGTGTGCATTTGGACCACATTGGACAGATTGCACTAAGCATGAAGGGGAAAGCTGGTTATTCATAGCCCAGCCTCACCGGGACAGGCTCTTAAGACCTGAGGAGACAACTGGCCAAACTGATCCGCATGATCATTCACTCCCTCTCCCGTTCCTGGCATCTATAGAATTGTGGCTCGGCTGTCTGAAGTGGTGGTAGGCAGGCATGGTCTGCATTTCAAGAGTTTATTGATGAGCAACCACACATGAGCCATCCCACAAGGGTCACAGGAGTATGGATTGATCAGGAAACCATTAAGAAATAAACTGAGAAAGGAGAAGAAGAAGAGGGCCCGAGGAGAAGAGGATATTTTATTGCTGAGTCTTAAAGGCAAGGGAAGTTACTGAGGAAGTGGCAAAGGGGGAATAACATTCCTGGCAGAAAGAAAGGCGTGTATTCAATCAATGAGGAATTAAAGGGCTTATGGCCTGTTGAGATTATGAGCAGCTATGTAGCTGGAACCTCAACTTTGTGTTCACTGACAGGGGAGGGAGGGGAGACACTGGCAGGAGATGAGTGAGTCTTTAGAGAGGTTGGCTGGCCTTGTCTGTACAGAGTCTCATCTGTCATGTTCAGGATTAGTGCATGTGGTTCTTAAACACTTACCAGGGACCCTTTGAAACTAGGATAAAAATTATGGACTTGCTTACCTCCCTCCAAAATGCCTTCATACATAGTTTCAGGCTTAAGGGATCTAAAGCCTTTCTTGTCCCTCAGCATCAGCAGAGAAGTGCCTAAAAGCTGTGAGCAGGAAAGTCACATAAGATGAAGCTCTGAATCTCCCACTTCCCGGCACAAGTTGTCAACTTCTGGTGGAAGGCGTCACGTATCTGCAGCCCACCACAGGTTCCCATGGCAGCTGATGTGGATAGTTTTGTGCAAGCTCTGATTCACTTGTCCTCACAGTGATCATTCCATTGTCCATGTCCACAGGCTTAGTCCTAGCCCTCTCCATCAGGACTGCAGTGGAGAAGTGTCCCATCTCTCTTCCTGTGGGTTTCCATTCTTCTAGTCAATTTCTGTCTTTCAGAAAATTCTGATATGTGGATATCCCCAATTCAGTGCTCGTTTGTGTCCTGTAACCACCTTTACTGTTTAGTTGTTGCCAAGAGAGTCACTTATGTTCCTTGGGCATTAGTAGCTAGACATCTGTTTAACATGTGAGGTACTACCCAGAGTCAAAAGTTTAAATACAAACTTCTCAAATAAACATTGAGGTCTCAGACAGATATTGAATAGATCTTAGGTCTTGAAAGAAGAGCCAAAACGACTAAAATCCAATAATCTGGTATTAAAGATGAAATCATTTAAAAATAACTTTTAATTATCTAAGTGTGATGCCATAGGTAGGCTGTTCCATTATCATTTCTTTGACAAAAGTGAAAATCATCACAGTACAGGCTATGAAGTTAGTTTGTGAAAAGGGGGAACACAGTGTTGAACTCTAGTTTTGAAAAGAGTGTGAATTCTTCTTGACCTTAGGGTAAAAAGTGGTTAAATGCTCCATAAATAAAAGCAAAGACTTCCTTCCAAGTTAACTCCAGAGTTTATTTATTAGGTGGACAGTTCATGAAAAGAAAATTAGGAATAATAGTTTATGATTGTGACTTTGACTTTTCTGCCAATCTCTGGTTGTAGCATTATGTAGAAAGTTCATAAATCCATCCATTGAAACACAGGCATATATCACAAACACATTGATCCACTTTGTTTGAGCTTGAAGGTGAGAGGTTGTGGAAGGTCAAATTAAATAACTGAGAAGAAATCAAGTAATTGTTTCCTTGTTTCTTCACTCTCTGTCATGGCAAACTCACTCTTTGTTGTTCTAGGACATGATACCCAGAGAGTATCACAGCCAGAAGTATCTTGGGTGAAAGGAAACAAGAGGGGGTTATAGAAAGGCAGAAAGGAAAAAAAATTTACCTTATTTATTTTTATCTATCTATCTATCTATCTATCTATCTATCTATCTATCTATCATTCTATCTATCTATCATCTAACTATTTATTTATTTGTTTATTTATTTATTTATTTATTTGTTTGTTTGTTTGTTTATTTATTTATTTATTTGGCTTGAGCACCATACTGTGCTGTGCTCAGAGCATACTCCTGTCAGGTGCGGGGGACTATATGGGGTCCTGGGAATTGGAACCCGGACCTGCAACAAGAAAAGCAAGCACCTTACTCACTAAACTATCTCTCTGACCCCAGAAATGAGGAATTTTAAAATTTAAATTTCCTAAAAGCAATATAGGCTTTTTGTTGTTTAAATTTTCCACAGAAATTCTTTGACTGACCAGGTTAAACTTTCCAACACTAGAACGAGAACTGCTTAAACATGTAATTAATTTATAGTGGGGGGCTTAGTTTCTTCTATAGATTTTGAGCACACATAATCATCAAGACTTCATTAAAATTTTGATTCAGGGGCCAAAGAGATAGCTCAAGGGTTTAAGTACATGCTTTGCATACAGAAGACCCAGGTTCAATTCTATCAATTCAGTTCAATGCTATCACATAGTCTCCTGAGCACTGCTAAGAGTGACCTCTGAGTGTCACCAGGTGTAACCTAAAAACAAAACAAAAAAATTAAAAAATTATGCTTGAGTTCTAGTCCCAGAGATTCGATGTACTCTTGAGTGAAAACTGAAAATCAGAATTTTGAAGATAATACTACATGATTCTGAAGTCAAGGTTCAAATCATCATTTTTATTTATCACCTTATATATTAACATTCACTTGGGATCTCTCTGGCCGGGAGCTGCTACTGGCTCTCCCTTGCCCAGCCGCTCACGAGGCACCTGGGAGGGATGGCGGGTTCCAGCCCTGGCCTGCCACCCCAGCAGAGCCTCTCAAAAAAGCCAGATGACCCCCCCACTCCATGAGGGGCCTCTATTTTCCACATCTGGACTCCCCTCTCATCAGAACTCCACCCAGCAGAAGAGCTGATCACAGCCCGGCTATTGTAGCCGCTTGCAGCCACGCAGTTCATCAATAAATGCTGTAGATCAGAGGTGACTACAAGAGAATGCCACCCGCATGGCAGAGCCTGGCAAGCTACCCGTGCCATATTTGATATGCCAAATGCCAGTAACAATTATAGACCTCATTCCCATGACCTGATGGAATGGTTGGAGGCTCTTTATGTTCCTGGAGCAAGCAGGTGACCTTAGGCTCTACTAGAATGAGACAGGACTTATGGAGATGTTACTGGTGCCCGCTTGAGCAAATTGATGATGAGCGGGAAGATAGTGGGATCTAATTAAGCTGTATATTCAAATATAGTAAGTCTGGGATAGGACTCAAGTGTTAGCTTTTGTTTCAAGCTTACGGTGATGTCAGTGCTGCTAGTCTAAGGTCCATACTTTGAGAAGCAGCAAATAATCTTCAAGATCTTTAACCTTCAGCAGTTAAAACTACCCTACAGATTACTGGATTTCATCCTTTTAATATCACTCAATCAGAGGAAATATATTTCACAAAGCTTAAGTTTATGCTTTTGCCTACAAGAGCCCCACATTAGATTATTAACTCTGGACAATCCCTGAACACCACCAGGAGTGACCCTCAAGCACCACTGGGAATAGATTTTTTAAAAACCGGGACCGGAGTGATAGTCCAGTGGGTAGGGCTTTTTGCCTTGCACGCGGCTGGCCCATGCCAGCCCGGGTTTGATCCCCGGCATTCCATACGGTCCCCGAACACCACCAGGGAGTAATTCCTGAGCGCAGAGCCAGGAGAAACCCCTGAGCGTTGCCGGGTGTGACCCAAAAAAAACAAAAACAAAAAAAAACAAATATCACTCTCTTAGGAGTTCATCAGCTGAGTGCCATTGTATTAGTCTGTGTTCTATTATGCATCTATAAAGAGGTATGCATATGAAATTATATATTCATAGAGGGAAAGACATCATTTATATGATGATATATAATGAAAAAATGACATAAAATCTTTGTGATCAATAATGCTGAGCAATGAAAAAAGTGTATAGAAAATACTGAAGCAGTAGCATATCAAATGTTAATAGTGAACTCAATTACAATGTTATTTTCCTTCTATATATTTTGTGTATATTAAATATTTCACAATGAACCCCAATTCCTTTTATAATGAAATTTTTTTTTCAAAAGAAATGTTCAAACATATGCCGGCTTAAATGGAATTGCTCTTTCAACATTTTTGCATATCTAATTTTGTTGTTTATGCCTTTATTTTTGTAGAAAAGATCTCAGCATTCTATGAAGAAGTGATCATTGATGTCAAAAGAGGGGTTCAACAGGGTGATACCATTTCACCAAAACTCTTCAGCGCCACCCTCGAGAACATCATGCAACAATTAGAATGGGAAGGAATGGGAGTGAAGATAGATGGTCCGCAGCTACACCACCTCCACTTCGCTGATGACATTGTTCTAATAACACCAAACATTAGCCAAGTGGCACAAATGCTGGCTGACTTCGACCGAGAATGTGGAAAGATAGGTCTACAGCTGAATCTAAAGAAAACTATGTTTATGAAGAATGAACTAGTTCCAGAGGCCCCATTCACTCTCAATGGAACAAACATCTCTGAATGCAGCAGTTATGTGTACCTAGGTAGAGAAGTCAACATGATGAACGACCTAAAACCTGAGCTGCGCAGGAGGAAGAGAGCGGCATGGAATGCCTTCAAAGGCATCGAAGAAATAGCTAAAAGGACAAAGAACCTCCAGCTCGGGGCACATCTCTTTGATTCCACCGTTCTCCCTGCATTAACATATGCCTCAGAAACCTGGGCCCTATGAAAGCAGGATGAGAATGCTATTCGGGTCTCCCAGAGAGGAATCGAAAGAGCTATGGTTGGCATATCACGCCTCACTCAAGTGAGAGAAGGAATCGGAGTTCTGACCTCCATCGCTATTCCAGAATCAGGGACGCTATCTCATTTTGCCAAGGCATCGAAAATCAGATGGGCTGGACATGTAATGCGATTTGGAGGTAATTGCTGGACTAGAGCCATTACCGACTGGATCCCACAGGATATCAAAAGATCACGTGGCGCGCCCACCCACAAGAGGGTCAGACTTCCTTGTCAAGACCCTGAAGGAATGGTTTGAGGCTCTTCATATTCCTGAATCAACCAGATGCCATTGGGCTACACTGGCACGTGACAGGGTCCAATGGAAATGTTACTGGCACCCGCTAGAGCAAATCAATGAATAACGGGATTCAAGTGATCAAGTGATCAAGTGATGCCTTTATTTTAAAAAGTTCCCCAGCATTAGTGAGCTGCAATTAGCATGTGATAATATATAAATTGAAAGGGTACATTGTGATGATTTAATATTACAACAGGCTTAGTTAACATCTCTATACTCTTACTTAATTAACCTCTCTTTTTTCTCTCTCTCTCTCTCTTCCTCTCTCTGTGTGTACTGGTGTATTGGTAATATTTAAGGTCTATTCTCTTAGCATCTTTCAAGTGTATAGCATTAACTAGTCACCCTACTGTACTCCAAGTACTCGAACTGTGCTGATCATATAATTGAAAGTTCATGTCCTTTTACCAAGATCTTCCCATTTCCTTCACCTTCTAGATACTGGCAACACCATTCCCAACTCTATTTCTTTTTTTTTTTTTTTTTTTTTTAACTCAGTCGTCACATTTCTTTTTTTTTTTTTTTTTTTTTTTAAATTTTTTTATTATACCACCGTGAAACATACAATTACAAAGGTGTTCATAATTGGTTCTTGGTAATACAGTATTCCAGCACCCTTCCCTCCACCAGTGCCCCATTTCCACCACCAATGTACCCATCCCCCCCCCCATCCCCCCACCCGCCTTAATAGCAGGTACCCCAGTTTCCTCTCTTTCTCTCTCTATCTCTCTCTCTGTCTCTGCATCTCTCTCCCTCTTATTTTACACATTGTGGCTAGCCCTGCAGATAGTTAGAGTTAATCACTTAAGTCTCTTTGTGTATATTCAGTGGTGAGTTTTAATCTGCCATTACAATTTCCCATATTTATTAAAACACTGCAGTGTTAAGAGGCAAGTTCATAGCTCTTCAGGCATTCATCAGAAAAGAAGAAAAGGCCATCATAAACAGTCTGACTTCCCAACTTAAGATCTTAGAGAGTGATCAACAAAAGGAGCCCAACCCAAGCAGAAAGAAAGAAATAATAAAACTTAGAGCAGAAATCAATGAGATGGAATGTCAAAAAACAATCCAGAAGATCAACGAAACCAAAAGCTGGTTCTTTGAAAAAATAAACAAGATTGACAAACCACTTGCAAGACTTGTAAGAAAAGGAAAAGAGAGAACCCAAATAAATAGAATCAGAAATGAAAACGGAGACATCACAACTGAAAACACAGAAATTCAAAAGATCATCAGAGATTACTATGAGAGCCTGTATGCCACGAAACAAGAGAACCTAGAAGAAATGGACAAATTCCTGAATTCCTATAGCTTCCCAAGTCTGCAACAAGAAGATTTGGAATACCTCAACAAACCTATCTCCATCGAGGAGATAGAATCGGTAATCAAAAGTCTCCCCAAACACAAAAGCCCAGGTCCAGATGGATTCACCAGTGAATTCTACAAAACCTTTAAAGAGGACCTACTACCAATTCTTTTTTAAGCTCTTCCGGCAAATTGAAGAAACAGAAATACTCCCAACTCTATTTCTATCTGTTCATTTTCCTTACAGTCACATATAAGTGATACTAAACTTTTATCTGTGTATAACTTATTTCATTTAGACTAATGTCCTCAAGGTTTATTCATGTTGTCTCAAAAAACATGATTTCCTAGTTTTTTATGATTGACTTACATTGTTTTGTAAATATATAACACATATATCAGGTACACATAATTATACATCACTTCACTTTATCTATTTATTGATGGACATTTATGTTGTTTCCATAATATACAATTTTTTTTGGCTTTTTTGGGTCACACCCGGCAATGCTCAGGGGTTAGTCCTGGCTCTGCACTCAGGAATTAATCCTGGCGGTGCTCGGGGACCATATGGGATGCCGTGAATCAAACCCGAGCCGGCACAGGCCAGCCGCGTGCAAGGCAAACGCCCTACCCGGTAGGCTATCGCTCCGGCCCCCATAATATACAATTTTAACAAAGCTAGTTTGTCTCTTCCTCTAACAGATAAAAATTTCTATGAGACAGAATTGATGCCAAAACTAGTCTCACAGAGTGTGGTTCTTTTTAGAAAAATTCTACCTCTTAGTACAAAATACAGTCTGAGTCTTTTTTAATAACTCAGCAAGTGCTACAAATTGTAATAATTCATATGACATACACACAAAATATTGGCAAGCGAAGTACAAGGAGACCTGAATTTTAGTCTAATCTTGCTGTGTAACTAACCGTGTGGCCGCTGGCTTATTGCTCAAATTCACTGAGGTCTCATGTTTTCTCATCTGTGGATGGATATTAGTATAAATGCCTACTTCATATGTCATTATGAAGATGAAATGTGATTAAGGCTCTAAGTAGGCAATGACCTATTTAGAGTAACCTCCAAAGTAACCCGAAAGGGCTGGAGTCTCCTGCATAAATGCCGGATAAGGTATAACTCAAAAAATAAATCAAAAAATAAAATATCAGGACTTCTTAAACTTCTGCCACTTGCTGTCACTTTTTGCCCCAGAAATTCTTATCTTACACAGATGAATGAAATAAGTATACAAACCCAAAAGCGAAAGATAAATAACTCAGAGGTGCTCACAGAGAATTCAGTACAGTAAGATGTGTGCCACCCAGAGGTTGTACAATTCTATGTGTCCAAATGTGTATGTAGTGCAGACGGTGATAATCTGAATCTTGAAGGAGAGGGAAGGAAAGGTGATCTTGGAAAAGGGAAACACATATCCAAAGGCGGCATGGCAGGAGAAAAGGTCCTCTGAGGTGACTGGGCTGTCACCTGGGGTGATGTGTGCAGTGGTGATGAAACCAGGACTGAGACAGTTTATGGAGGATCATTTGGCTGCCATGAGGACTTTATGATAAAATCATTGCACCAGGGAGCAATATCATCAGATTTGTGATTTTAAAATAAACTCAGTGATGGGGAAGAGAATCAGGTTGAGAGGTTAAGTCAATAATCCAGGCAGTGGTGCCAAAAAATAAAAGAAGGAAAACACAGAAGTGTAAATTAGAAAGGCTGATAGGCCTTAATGATTGTTTTGTTTGCATGTGTTGGCGTGGGCTAGGAATGAGAAGAGGAATTCAGAGATGCCCATGACCCAGATAGAAAATGCTGCCAAAGCAGGATAAAGTAAGGTGCCAGTACACTCAGGCAGTTTTCAGAGGGAGTGTGCAGGAAGGCAGAGACTGCAGATTTATGTGTTTATGGGTCCCTCTCAGAGTGAAGAGCAGAGATTATAGGACTTGTGTGCCAGTGATGAAGGGATAGGTGGCTCATGTTTATGTCTGAAAAAGACATGAGCAATTTTAAAAGTTTCCGAGGTAGCTTGTTTCTAAATGTGGGCCAGGTATGGGCCTGCGCCTGTCAGAGTCTCTCCGTGCTGGGTTTTACGGGCCCACACACACAGACTCACAGGATGGAAAAAGGAGCATTCAATCTTAGCAAGTTCCTCTTTGTTTTGAACAAAAGGCCAATTGAAAATGAGATGGCAGAAATAGATCCAGAACCACCCAATAGAATTAGGCAGCCTAAAGGTGTTGTTGTAGGTTCTTTGCATTATGTTTGATTTAGGATTTTTCATTTTTGTTTCTGTGGTGGTGGGCATCAAACCCACAGTCTCACACGGGCAAGGCAAGCTTTCCAACACTGTTACATTTTTGACCCTAAAGCTTCCTTTTTTATATAATAAACATAAAACTAAAAGTTTTTAAAAGGTAAAAATAGTATAATAATATATTTTATTTAGTTCAATAAGTATGAAATAGCACGTCAATAATCAATATAAAATTATGAATGAGAGTTTTACATTCCTTTTAACGCTAAGTCTTTAAAACTTACAGGAAATTTACCCTTACAACACACCTCAAATGAGGCTGCCATATATCCTGTACTCAACAACCACGTGCATTAGTAGCTATTGCATCGGACGCAGTGGTCTTCAACCTTTTTATACTTGAAAATTGGCATCCGTCCATGGACAGATTGATTGTTGAAAACCGCAATATTAAACCATGTAACTATAGATAACTTTTACTTGCTTCTCTTAAAAAGTATGCATGCACACATGCATTTACTAGAATTACTGAGGATTGTCAAAGATCCCGAAACATACATTTAAGAGCTTTTCTTTTTAGAGTCTGAGTTTTTTTAGGCCTTTAAGAGTGATGTTTAAAATAGATGACACCCTATAAATTGCAAGATTTCATTTCTTTCTATTCACATGATACCTAAAGCAATGTACACAGCAGAGTAATAATAATTAATTCTTAATAAACCCAGAAAGTATTAAAGCACCATTTTGTTTTGTATATATGCAGTGAACTACGTAGTTCTACATGTTTGCAAGGCTCACTACTATTTGCAGACTGGTATACACTGTGAATATTGTTTCTAGGCCAGAGAAAAGCAGTAAGTTACATGCAATATTTTCTCAGTGAGAAACTTTAACTATGCTTTTAGTGAAGATAGTGAATTCTTTTTTGTGGCTTCATTTCAGCTTGTGGTTTTGCATGTAATTGAGAGGAAAATGGCCAGAGATGCAGGCGCTTCCACACCTCTTATGGATTATGTTGTTAAAGTGCTTCCTTCCTTTATAATACTTCTTACTAAGATCTAAGTAATTATAATAGGAATTTAGGGGGGCTTGCCTAGTTTAATCCCCAGCACCATATACAGTTCCCCAAGCACCACAAGGAGGGTCTCCTGAGCACAGAGCTAGAGACCCTGAGCTCTGAGCACCACCCTGAGTACCAAGTGTGGCCCAAAAAACTAAGAACAAAACAAAACAAAACCCTTCTTTCTGATTCCCAGACAGATTTATATTTAGACACAGCATCATATATTTTAAAGAATGACCATTCTTGTGGTTGGTCTGTTGAAATAACTCGGTTGTGGGCTTATATAATTACAGACCCTGCCAATGGTCCAAGGGCCCCAAGTATGTCTAAGACCTCTAAAACAAGGGTATTTGGCTAATTGCTCACAGGTGTTTTCTTATGAATATGATCAGTCTGTGAATTGTGTCAGGAGGAAGGGCAATGAAGATGTGGAGTTTCTTAGATTTACTCAGCTTATTAATTAGGTGCAGCAGAGATATGTCTATTCTGTAGTTACACACATTGGGTGGATCTGCGAAGTTACCTATGTTTTTGAAGTAGAGTTTAAGAAGAAAACAATACTTTTCTTTTTTTTTAAGTATTTTATTATACCACCGTGAGATATACAAATAAAAAGATATACAATTAAAAAGTTCATGTTTGGGTTTTGGTCATACAGTGTTTCAGCACCCGTCCCTCCACCAGTGCCCATCTCCATACAAATAAAAAGATATACAATTAAAAAGTTCATGTTTGGGTTTTGGTCATACAGTGTTTCAGCACCCGTCCCTCCACCAGTGCCCATCTCCCACCAACAACATCCCCGGTTCCCTCCCCCTAACCCAGCCCTGCTCCATGGCAGGTTCTTTATTTCTTTGCCTTTCTCTCTCTTTCTCTTTTCCTTCCCTTCTAGACTATGGATTACAGAACATACATTAAAAGGTTGTCATGTGAATCCTTTTGCCTCTATTTCATGCTCAGTTCTAGGTTGGCATTAGTACCCTCGACAATTATTAGCACCCTGTTCCATTTTCTGTCTCTCCTAAACTCTGACTCCCACACGGAAAACAATACTTTTCAAGAAGCTGCTGACACTGAAATAAATCTCACAGTGTGGCCCAATGTGCTTGGCAGATGCAGGTCAGCGTTCCTCTGCAAATTGTGATGCAGTCATGCATAAATTATGATGTCTAAAACTCAACTTCACTATAAGCCAACTATCTTTTCTCATTTCTTCTGACTTCTCATAATCATTTCTTGAGGTGGTGGTCTTGAGAAGCATGGAAATGCAAGGCATATTTCTGTATCGCACTTAAAAACAAGTAAATATGAGGTTATTCTATGGCATGATACTAAATCCAAGAGAATGCCACGAATATTTGCCTTAGGTTATTTTGATGGCAGTTATTATTGAGAATTAATGCATCTGGTTTTTATTAAACTAGTTAAATGATATACACATACAGAGTGTTTATAATCATCCTACCCACAAAGTAAGGAAGAAGATGGTTTTGCAAGTAAGTTCAACAAGGTAGAGGAGGGGCCTCCTCAAAAAGACAGGTGCTGTTGCTAACAAAGATGAAAATAACATGATTCCTGTCTTCAAGGAGTGTGAGACTGAGAGGAGGATTGTTTCTAAAGGCAAATCAAGATTAATAATTGATGTGTTAATGGTATAGAAGTGTTTTTCCAGCCAGAAAATCTGGGAACATGTCATGGGGGATGTTGAAACTAAGTCCAAATATGGAAGATTAGTAGCTATTTCACTTAAGAAAGTGTGCACTTCACCTCAAAAGAAACAGTGACCAAGATAGAAAGACAGTCAACAGAATGGGAAAGAATATTCACCCAATACCCATCTGATAAGGGGTTAATATCCAGGATATATCAGGCACTGGTACAGCTATATAAGAAAAAACAGCCAACCCCATTAGAAAATGGGGAGAGGAGATGAACAGAAACTTTGACAAGGAAGAAATCCGAATGGCCAAAAGGCATATGAGAAAATGCTCATCATCACTAATCATCAGAGAGATGCAAATCAAAACAACAATGAGATATCACCTCACACCACAGAGAATGGCCCATATCCAAAAGGGTAAAAGCAACAAGTGCTGGCGTGGATGTGGGGAAAAGGGGACTCTCATACACTGTTGGTGGGAATGTCGACTTGTACAACCTTTCTGGAAAACAATATGGACATTCCTCCAAAGACTAGAAATTGAGCTCCCCTTTGACCCAGCCATACCGCTCCTGGGAATATACCCTGGAAAGCCAAAACGGCACAGCGGAAACACAATCCGCACTTTTATTTTCATAGCAGCACTGTTCACAATAGCCAGAACCTGGAAACAACCAGTATGCCTGAGAACTGATGACTGGGTAAAGAAACTGTGGTACATCTACACAATGGAATACTATGCAGCTGTCAGAAAAAAAATGAAGTTATGAAATTTTGCTATAAATGGATGGATATGGAAAGAATCATGTTGAGTGAAATTAGTCAGAAGGAAAAAGAGAGACATAGAATGACTGCATTTATTTGCATGACATAAATATGCTAGGTGATCTTACCGAAAGTGGAAATTACCACAAGCGTGTGGGAGTCAGAGGTTGGTTTAGATAGAGAAGGGAACATGTGTGAATAAATGTCTAAAGTTCTGATACTAACATAGAACTGAGCATGAAATACAGACAAAAAAATGCAAATGATGGCTTCTAAGTGTACGTAGTGCAACCCACAATGTGTGGGAGAAGGAGGAGAGAGAGAGGGAGAGGAGAGGAGATAAAGAACCTGCCATTTAGGCAGGATGTGGGAGGGGGAAGGAATTGGGGACATGGGTGGTGGCTGAGGGGCACTGGTGGAGGGCGGGTGCTGGAACACTGTGTGACCGAAACCCCCAACCGTGAACAACATTGTAATTGTATATCTCACGGTGGTATAATAAAATGTTAAAAAAAAAAAAAGAAAGTGTGCACTTCAGACAGAATTTTACCAGAAAACAAAGAACTGAGAGTAAATCAGTTTAAAGCTGGAGATTCAGTGATAACAAGGTTCAGGGCTATGTTCAGAAGGACTTTTGCTTATAATCTGAATGAAAGATCTAGTAGTGATGGAGAATTAAGAAATGCAAACAGTTCTTAGAAGTTCTTAGTTAAGCATAACCTGAATTAGAAACTGGAACACCCTGATCTCTCAGGCCAAAGAAAGAAAGATATCATGGTGGGGTACATGTGAAAAAGAGTGTGAGCAGATAGGGAATTGGAGATGTGTGTGTGTGTGTTTACTGCCTTCCATTTTCTAATAAATAGGTAGTAAGTTATCTGCTTTAAATTAATTATTGAGTCCTTGACTGTACCTAATATTATTAGAGACGACTTAAAAATATACTGAGGGGCTGAGAGATGGCACAGCTGTACTAAGTGCACAGTGTCCATGCAGGAGAATCTGATTAATTTCAGTATCACACGACTCTCTCCTCTATCTCTGAGCCCTGACCAACACTGGTATAATCTCACACTAACAGCCATAATAAAAAAATAGCAGCATTTTAAAAGTACTAATGCTTGGATTTACTGAGGGTAAGTCTAATCTAATTGGTCTGGGATATAGCTGAGACATCGGGGTTTTTATAGGGCTCTGGGTTGATCTGATGTTACCAGCCTGACAACTATGGGTTTAGCTTAGAGCAGCAGTTCCCAACATTATCTGGACTACTGCCATCTTTTCAGGAAAAAAAAATCAATCCTCTGAAATTCTACCATTGTAAAGCAAACACATAGAAAACTAACCCCATTGTATCAAGGCTAATACCAACTCCACCCTACGCCTGATCAATCCAGTCTATTGACCAGTTTGCTAGAGAGGGTTAAGGAGAGAAGTTTGGAATAGATGCTGAGAGAGGAGGAAAAGGCAGCTGAGGAGGAGTGAAATCACCGTGAGGTCTTCTTAAAGACTAGGAGAGAGACCAGAGCAATAGTACAGCAGGTCGGGCATTTGCCTTGCATGTGGCTGACTCTGGTTTGATCCCTGTCATCCTATATGGTCTTCTGAGCACCACCAGAAGTAATTACTGAGTTGGGAGACAAGAATAACCCCTGAGCATCACTAGAAGGAAAAAAACCAGGAGAGGCTTAGAAATGGTTCTTCATGATAACTCCAGTGTACGGGGACCAGTGGGCTGATTCCCAAGCTTCTACACAGGACTCTTGTCCAGAGAATGGAGTCAAGTTATTTCTTTGCAATTTCTGTGCAGTCAGAGACTGGGCTTTGAAACACATGAGACAGGGAGGAGCCCATGCAATTCTACCATAACCCTATATATTTTTTTGCTTTTTTTTTGGGGGGGTCACACCCGGCGATGCTCAGGGGTTACTCCTGGCTCTGCACTCAGGATAACCCTATATTTTTGCTGGTGAAAATTCTCAGCAACAGGAATAAGGACCAAAATATAAACAAAACAAAACAAACTGTCAAATAAGTCGTCTTATTTGCTGGGCAAAACCAAGATCTCTTCACATATATGACTGATTACTGAAGAACCTGAGGTTCTCACTGCACATATGTCTGATATTATATGTCCAGAACTCGTTTCCTGCCCAGCCCTTCATGTAATCACCTTTCACGCTCATGAACTAAAATAGCCTTGGCCTGGTTTGTGCAAGGAATGACTTTCCCATTTGTCACAGAAATCTCCCAGATCACAGGCATGCTGGGCACTAGTCCCCTATTCTCCATGGGAAGAGAAGTAAGGCTCTTGCTCAGACGTGACCTGTTATTGAACCGTTTTGCATGTACACAGTGAGTCATTGTTCTGGCAGTATTCCCTGCTCTCCACACACATTTTACCTGCCTTTGGAATGTGGGAACACTGACCTCGTGTCTGACAGTCTGGCAGAAAAGTGGTTCTCTCAGAAGTTTTACACTCCCAGTCAGCCAGGGAAAGCCAGAAACAGGACAAAGAAGGTAGAGAAAGAAGCGGCAGTGGCTACACAGAGAAGAAAGAAAATAGCTACAGGAACCAGGCAGTATTCTACCTACAATTCTCCATATGGGAAAAGCTTTGGGGTAAAGTTCAAGGATTTCAAAATAACTGGATTTCAATGAGATCGAAAAGCCAAAAAAGCAAGCATCCATACCTACCTGTTCCTGAACTCAATTCAGGTGCTCTCTACTTGAAAGCCAATCACTCGAGACACAGGCTGTGGTTGGGAAAAGTTCAGGTTTGTGCCAGGAGCTAGCATCCTAAGATGTCATTTGTTGTCCCCCAAAACTATTTTACTGCCAGGTTGGAACCTGGGAGTGATTTAGGACTGGTTGGGAAAGTAAGATAGAATAAAGACTGAATCATGGCTCAGGGAGAAAGGAACCAAGTCTTAAGGCAGTCTAGCTGGTGTGAGCTGGCATCAGTAAATCCTCATGGATGATAGCCTGTAAGATTATGAGATAACATTGCTAAATAACAGTCACTTCTGGGGTCTACATATCATCCTTTCAGGATCTCTCCAGAAGGCCTGTTGTTTGTTCCTTCACTTCATAACTGGATCTGCTTACATTAAACATACAGTACAGAAGTGAGACTTTCCCTTAGGACTGGTAGAAGGGCAAAGGCAAAGGAAGGTTAAGATGTACCTATGCAGAGAAGAAAAAGTAGTTTTCACTGGTTGCTTACTGACATGCCTGGTATGTGATACAGCTTTCATAATGGTCTGTACATATATATGAAAACTTGGGTAAATGCAATAATCTCTTTGTACATCTGTTTCCTAATACATAAAGGGTAATATTACCTATCTCCTCAGCGTCATTACAGGCACTAAATGAGTTCATACAGTTGAAACTCTTTTGCCACCTTATTAAAGAGTAATAGATATTAGTGATGATGATAATGTATTAGGATGCCTTGAACTTGATTCTAAATTAACTCACTTTTCTCTACTACAATTGTTTTCCACTCTGAAAAGAAACATAAAATAATCTGGTATATATATACATATATATACATATATATTTATGTATGTATATATATGATAGAAACTTGCTCGTGGTCATTTTAAACACAGCCCTGGTTCATCCTAGTACTTCATGTGGTCTCCCAAGCACTGCCAGGAGTGACCCCTTATTTTTATTCAAGTATATATATATATATATAAAATTAAGTACGCATGGTACAAATGCATTACAATGATGATCTGTCTATTCACTAGTATGATTGACTGCATAGTATATGCCTGCACTGGGCAGGATAAATACAGTATGTACTTCATAGAGCTTATATTCTGTATAAGTTAGTCATTATATGTAAAACATACATGGGGCAGAGCTGCTACCAGCTCTCCATGTGCCCAGCTGATCACGAGGTGCCCGGGAGGGATAGCGGGTTCTAGCCCTGGCCCACCACTCCAGCAGCCTCGCAAGAAGCCAGAGGACCCCCCACACCATGAGGGCTGCCATTTTCCACATCTGGACTCCCTCTCATCAGAACTCCACCCAGCAGAAGAGCTGATTGCAGCCCAGCTCATCGAGACCCACCCTGCAACAGTCTTTTTCAAGCCCAGCCCAGATATGCTGATCCAGAGACTCAAATACATGGGGCAGAGCTGCTACTGGCTCGCCCTGTGCCCAGCTGATCAAGAGGTGCCCAGGAGGGATGGCAGGTTCTAGCCCTGGCTCGCCACCCCAGCAGAGCCTCGCAAGAAGCCAGAGGACATCCCACTCCATGAGGGCTGCCATTTTCCACATCCAGACTCCCTCTCCTCAGAACTCCACCCTGCAGAAGAGCTGATCACAGCCCAGCTTATGCAGCCACAAGCGGCCACACAGTTCTTCAATAAATGCTGCATATCAGAGGTGACTACAAGAGTATCCCGCACACACGGCAGAGCCTGGCAAGCTTCCTGTGTCGTATTTGATATGCCAAATGCCAGTAACAATTATAGACCTCATTCCCATGACCTGATGGAATGGTTTGAGGCTCATTATGTTCCTGGAGCAAGCAGAAGCCATGGGCTCTACTAGCATGAGACAGGACATAGGGAGATTTACTGCTGCCCCGCTCAAGCAAATCAATGATGAACGAGAAGACAAGTGATACAAGTGATATAAAACATAAATGGAAAAATTCACAATTTAGTGGAGAGGGTTTTTTAAATTATTGGTTGTTAAAATTTGAAAACAGCAATAACTGAGAGAGGCTAGGTGTAAAACTTCTAAGGATTTACATTTTATTGAGAGTTGTCACAGGATGAAAAGAAAATGACAGTCATTGTCTTGGGAGTGGCAGGAGAGAGAGGTAGGAGGTAATGTTCTTCACTACTTTGCAAACTAAAAGAGGGCCCAAGGCAACTAGAGTTTAGGGGATCAAGAGGTAAATGACAGATCAGTGAGAGAACTTGAAGAAGAGTACTACTTTCCCCTATTTACTGCTTTAAAAAGTCACTGGCAACTATGAGCCCAGCAGGTTGGAGAGAGGCAAGTGTGGAAGATGTGACTAGGTAGGAAGCTATGATTGAGAGGTCCAGCAAAAAAGGATAATGACTTAGAAAGCTTGAAATAAAGGAAGAAGGGGAACAGAAGAGGAGAGTTCAAATGCGTATGCAAGTGAAAGGACTAGACTTGGTGCTGGATTGAAGAGACAGAGCAAGGACTGCAAAGTCTTGCAAAGGACTTTCGGGCTTCAAGCCTAGTGCGTAGAGGGGTGGTGTAGCCATCAAGGAAAACGAGGAAGCATGGTGGGGAACAGGTTTGGTGGGGAATATGTGACTTGGGATTATTTTCTGAATGGTTTAATTGAAATGCAAATATTCTTAATCCATTGCAGTCTGTATTATCTATATAATAATTATAGTACAATTGTAAGTACATATTTTGTGAAGAATTTACAAGGTTCCACTGATGTAGAACTGGTGCAGATGTAGGTTTATTATCTGCTATAGATATGCGTATATATTTAATACATAAAGTTCTTTTCATTGTTTGGTTCTGGCTGTGAAGATCACACCCAGCGGTACTGGATGGGAGGAGGCAGCACCACTCCTAGGGTGCTCAGCTCTCCCAGGGCTACTCTTGGAATACTAGGGGTGGGGATGTGGTTCCAGAGATTGCACCCAGGGCAGTACACATTTGCAATATCATTTGAGCTACATTCCAACCTCTCATAAATAGACTTTTTTTTCCTGGTTTGTTTTTGGGCCACACCCAGTAGTGCTCAGGCGTAATTCCTGGTTCTGCATTCAGGGATCACTCCTTGCAGTGCCTGGAAGACCATTTGGGATGTTGAGGATTGAACCTACATTGGCTTCATACAAAGCAAGTATTATGTATGCTTTTAATATAAGGAAGTCCAGGTACTCCTCATACTCCCTATATTCAATTAATTGCAACCCATTCCTTATAAGAGAAAACAAAAAGCAAAATGGCCAGTCATCTGAAGGCTTAGCACCCTCTGACATCTATTTTTAACATAATTTAAACTTAAACAAAGAGATTACAGATCTACACACAAGAGAAATTTCTCATGGCCAAAGTCTGTACTAAAATTTCCTGCCCTTAGTTCCATAAAATAGAGTTCTCATGGTTTTTATATTGAAGCATGAACATTCATAGAGTAACATAAACACTGAAAAGTGTGGAGCATTTATATTTCAATAATGCATAAGGAGTCATGTTCCCACAGTGATGGTTTGATAACTCTTCCTTCCACAGGCAATTTCCAGGAGTGACACTTTATTAAATAACACAGTCCAACCTTGACTGTGAAGAGGGAGATAGAGAAGGTGCAGGAGGAATAGAAGGGCAAAAAGATGGGAGAAAAAGGGAGAGGAGGAGAGAAGGGAGAGTGAAGAAGGAAGGAGGAAAAAGAAAAAGCAAATAAAAGAGGAAAGAAGCAAAGAGAAAAAGAGAAGAGAGGAGAGAGAAAAAAAAAAAGGAGAGAAAAGAGGGAGAGAAGAGAGGAGTGGAGAGAAGAGGAGAGAGGAGGGGAGGGGAGGGAGCAGAGGGGAGGGGCAGGGATGAGAAGAGAGGGGGAGGAGGAGGAGAGGAGAGGAAAGGAGAGGAGAGGAGAGGAGAGGGGAGAGGAGAGGAGAGGAGAGAAGAGGAGAGGAGAAGAGAGGAGAGGTGGGGAAGGGAAGGGAAGGAAACAGAAGAAATGTGCGGGAAAGAATGCAGGGGCTAAGTAAGGCACTTACCTTGCTTGCAGCTAACCCCCAGCTTTATCCCTGGCAACACAGGTTCCTCAAGCACAAGGCCTGTTCTGGAGGTACTGAGCACCACCCAAGTGACCCAGGTAATTCCCTGTATCACAGAGCCTAAGCTGCGCCTCATTGTCAAGCCCACATTGAACTACCCACCTAATTGGCCAAGGATTTCCCAAAAGGGTCCCAGGCCACCTAAGCACTATTTGGGAGACCCTTTCTGCATCGATATGTAGTCCAAAGGTAAAGGAAAAATTAACTTTAAATTATACAAAATGGCCTTTGTTTATGACAACTATATTCAAGTTGTCCAGAAAACAAACAGAATTTCCTCTGAAGTTGATAGTGGCCCAAACCCTTTAGACTATTGAGGGGACAGAGAAAGAGCTGTGTAACTTAAGGGCAACTTAATTTGTCTTCATGAGACTAAAATATGAAATGACCAAATTCAGGAATTTCTGTGAGACCTTGCAGTCCTGTCACTCATGTTGGACTTGTCTCTCCGAACGCTGTTCACATCCTTTGGAACTGGCTTGACCTGCTCTGGAGAGGTCAGCCAAGCCTGATTTCCACTCAGTTTGTTCTGCGTATCCTACGTTTAAATTGCCCTGGGAACTTCTCCTCTAAGAGTTACAACTGGATGAAATAAATCCATCAAGGGCAGCAAATTAGTATGAGTTTGGCTGCCTGCAGTGGCTTAGGAAGGATGTTCTGTAAGATAAAGGGGAAATGATTGCCCCCAGATGCAAGAACATGTCCACAAAAGTGGAGACTCGGAGCAGGATGTAGGACCAAGGGGGTGATGCCAAAGGGTTTTTACCCCCGAGAGAGATAAGATTCCAAAGTGGAAATGGATTAAAGAACCCCCAAGTTTTTCCACTAAGGACTACATTAGACTGTGAGTCAGGCATTATCCTGGGCCCACTAACACAGGCTCTTTCTGGACTCCACAGCTTACTCCTAGGTAACCTTTCCCAGGAAGCCTTCTCTTCCCATCTTCCTTTCTTTGGCTGGACTTCTCTGCTTGGGAGCAGCTCTCTCCAGCACAGTGGGATCTGCGAAGCCAGGGCAGTGCGCACTCCTAGGCCATGCTGCTCTAGAGGACGTCATCTAGGTTTTCCGGGGCTTCCACTCAATAGAGGTGACCGCAGTGGCCACAGGCCAAGGCCCCAAACCTCATTCCAGACATATTGTTGGTGGCAGTCCGGCACTAGCCTCAGAAAGCTGGACAGTATCCCCACACTGGTCATGGTGTTCCTGCTTTCCCAGAGACAGTTCCCAAGTAGCAAGCAGAAAACACAGTACACAGCAGCATCCGGGCCGGCTGACTTGGCACTTTGCTGATAGGATCAACTTTGTTTGTTGCAATGGGGCTTTCACATCACCGCATTCCAGGGCTGCAGTATAATTACTTTAAACACTGTGTGGCATTTCACCACGCCACTGTTTATGTGCCCAAATCGACACTTGGCTACTGCCTTTTAGGCTGTAGCTTTGCAGTGTTACTTCCACATTGTGTGTGACTTTGATGGCAAAAATCACCCAGGTTATTTGAACTTGGAATTAGGAATCAAAAGCTCTAAAATGGTGAGTTGGATCTGGTGGCCTGCCCCACACAGAGCCATCTTGCTTTGTGCGTGTGAACCAGCTTCCAAGGGACAGGGGCACTTTGCTTTCCTGTTATTCCTGCCTTAATGGCGATGAACTTCCCTGTGGGGTATCCCCCCACCCCATGCTTCTCTAGTACCACCAGCACACAGGGGTAATATTTTGCCCTAAAGACAGGCACCCAGATGATCTTTTATACCAGGCCTGAATGTCCTGCCACTCCTCCCTGCTTGGTTGTTCAAGATCTTGGGTGGAGCTTCATAAAAGAATACCAGAAAGAACTAAAACCACTGGACTAGATAGGATTGCCTACAGATTCTTGGGTCCCAGATTGAAAGACACCCTACACATTAATGACTACAATTTTTCTTAGGTCTTTGTTTATATAAGACTCAATGATTTTTCAAGAAGATAGAAATACACACAACAGGAACTTTCCTGATAACCCTAATAAGTAGGTCAATATAATTATCCTTACTTTGAGATTGGGAAACAGATTTTACTAGGCTCAGCTGGGGCAGAAAGTCCAGAACTTCTCTGTTTTTTGTGACCAACTAGGTGAGCCAGCTGATGTGATCTCAAAGGTATCCGATGTAAATGAGTGACCATGAAGATATCTTGCAAACCACAACTGTTTTGTTTAGAATGAAAGGAGAATTAATAGATTTAAACAAAATAAAGGGCATAAAGTAGAACTTGCTAGTGAACCAGTGCTATAGAGTCAAATCATTATTCTGCAACCTTCAACAGCAGTGACTTCATCTGGAAAAACCAGGAAGGCAATGATTTCTAGTCCTTGGTTGAAGAAAATGCCTTCCCCCCCCGCCCCCCCCCACACACACACAGGTCTCTGTGTATGCCAGAAGTGGTTGAGATTTGAGGGATGTTGTAGGTGTAGAATAAAAACCATTCCTAAGTCAGGAAGCCTTTTCATGTAAAAGTAACTTGTGGTTGCCCTCAAGATATTTTAGGAAAATTCACAAATCTCAAAGGCTGCAATTACTTGTATTCTTTGATTTCTGGATTCTTGCACACACACTCTCTGTCCTCTTACTCAGCGAGCAATTCACCTCCCAGCCATGTTGGTCCCCATTCAGACTATCTAAGCCTCAGGCTCCACCACATCTGGTAAGGGATCCTGTTTTGTTAAGACTTCTGGAAAACAGAGCAGAGATCAGTGCTAAAGAAATGAAAATTCCACTAGTCCTACCCTTCAAAATATTTATTCCAATGAAATTAGGATGAAAAGATCATTGAGAGTGGCTCCAGAGAAGAAAATCAACCCCACAACTGGAGCTGAGAGGCAGAGAGGAAGGAAAAGGGTATCAATAATCCTGAAGAAATGAAGAGGAAAATGGTTCTGTGTGTTTGTGAACTTCCAGCCCTTTTCCCACAGCCACTGGTAGAGTCTTTCCTTCTTCAAGCTTCACTGTGACTCAGTTTGTGATCCAGCTTCTGCTGCTGCCCAACCCCAAATTCACACATGATCTTCTTCACTCCAGGTACTTTCTCTTAAGCCCTCTACTCTGAAGATTCACAGGTTGGGAACCTTTATTCTAACTCTGTCCCCACACCGACTCATTTTGTTAGTCATAAAGAGTATTATCATTTGATTTGTCTTATCATTTGTCATAAAATTCTTGATTTCGTGGGGGTGGATGTACAATGAAAATATGTGCTTCTCAAAAGAAAAAAAAAATATGTGATCAAAATTTTAAAATCAGCTGGCCTTTACATGTATATGACTCTAACTCCTGAGGTAAATAAAATGTGAGCGAAGCATAGGTGATTATAAAAGCAAAGTGACACAAAAATGATCTTGGTGGATTTCTTGATGACATTTCAAAAGTGAAATGAGAAACAGGCATGAAGGCATTTGCCTTGCCTATGGCTGACACAATTTCATCCTAGGCACTTTACATGGTCCCCTGCATACGAGCAGCAATAAAATCTGAGCAGAGAGCCAGGAGTAGTTCCTATGTACCACTGGGTGCAATCTGAAACCAAAACCAAAATCAAAAAAAAGTTAAGCAAGATCTCTTTTTTTGATTATAAATTGAATCCACTGTAGAATCTGCCTCATGCATTTTGTTTTGCTTTGCTTTTTGTATAAGGACCCAGCATGCAGGGGGGTCCGCTGGGACCACTTCCTGATATGCTAAGGATGGACATCAGGACCACACTGGGTGGGGATGGGGAACTGTGGTCCCAGAGGTGGCACTCAGGGCCTCCCACATGTGCTCAGTATGTGCTTCTCACTTGGGCACTCTCCTCATATCCAAGGAGAAAGGCATTTGGAACCAGTATCCTGGGCCATCTCCTTACTGCCAGTCAAGAAAATGAACTTTAACATGCTCTTGAATTACACAGGATTAAACACATAAATCATTAGACTGTGTGAACCAGACCCTTGGCTGATGGTGCCAGAAGTTGCAGTTTTGCGGATCTCTCAGTCTTCTTCTAGGCCTGTCACTTGTCATAATTTTGCTGAGGGCTTTCTTGTGCCTCTAGTTAGACCATGATTCCTACTCAAATGCTTTTGCATTGACTGACCCACTCCCTAGTGGTCCTTCTGAACTTCCCCAGAGACCCGTTTCCTTGCCACCTTCTGACAATTGCTGTTCTCTTCCCATGGCGACTTACAGATAGTTTCTGTCACAGCCTGGGATCCTACACAGTGCTTTAACATTTGGTCAAGTTATGTGTCTCCTACTGAACTATGAGCAACCTCCATATAAACAGTAGTGTTGGCTAGGCAGTAATGTCATTGAGAGGATCCTGGAAAATGGGGCTTCAAGTGTTAGGACATATGGTGACCATGGTCATCATAGGTGCATTGATAGAAACAAGAGTTATGTTCATATGCTATATTCCTGATCACAGTCTCCTTCCCATTACAAAGCCCACTCACTAACACTCACTCCCAGACTCCAATGATTTAGATAGACCGTGAACCTAACTGCACATAGTTGGGATATGGGAGGGACCTGAGCACCCAGGAAAAGTCCCCTCCTAGATATAGGCAGATGCTGCTTCAGGTGCCACACAGAGCAATTGACCCCCTGCCCCAAAGCAATTGACTTTCTTCAATATTTCAACAAGATGACATTGAACTACAGTGCTGTTATCCAGGGAGTTGATGTATCTGTATTCAAGCATGTGTTAAATAAATGATCAAGTGAATAAAGCAAGAAGACATGTCAGTGCATTTATCAGGCAAGTAATATGGTCTAGTGGCTCTAGAAACAGAACTAGAAGATTCTCTATGAAAAGTTCCTCCTCACTGAGAAAGCTCTTTGGCAAGTTTATTCACAGACTGGGACAAAATAAAGCCGTAAGGGTCTGGGGGACCCTTAGTGATCTATCAAAGGGGAATCCAGACTCTGCTTTCAAAATTTTCTCCTCAATCTCTTTTATTTCTAGTGTTTATTTCTAACTTGTGCAGGGTCAGGTGAGTCTGAAGAACCCATGTGCCTGGGTGTGTTGGGCCATGGTAGAATCCACATGTCTGCCTTTCTTGCCGTTTCTTCAAACCAGCCTCTACCCAACTCTGCAGAAGATGGGACGCCCATGCCCTCTGGAGCTGCACAGTGCTGTCCTGAGAGCACAGAGTGATGCTTTCTCTTGCCCTTGGAAACAACGCTGAGATAGCTCAAAGTCAGCATGCATGTTTGATGATCCACAAGCAAATGAAGTAAATTCCTCATATTCAAATTAGAGAAGAGGGTGCTTGGAGGAATTTGTCTTGAAGACTCACTTGCCTTCTTAAAACTCACTAACTAAAAGAATTGCTCACTTTGATCTGACTCAAATTTTAAAACTCCATGATTAATTAAGCCCATCAATGAATTTCTAAGATGTCCAGGTAACAAAAAAAAATAATCATTTAAGTTTTATCACTGACTCTGTATCACTGTCTTCCCATTCATCATCGATTTGCTCAAGTGGGCACCAGTAACATCTCCATATGTCCTGTCTCATGCTAGTAGAGCCCAAGGGCATCTGTTTTCTCCAGGAACATAAAGAGCCTCAAATCATTCCTTCAGGACATGTGAATGTGTACAACTATTGCTGGTTTTTGGCATATCAAATATGACAGGGGTAGCCTGCTAGGCTCTGCCATTGCTGGTGGTATACTCTCAGTAGTAGGCTCTCACCGCATGCATTTGCTGATGAACTGCAACAGGGAGAGATTGGCTTTTCTCTTGGTTGGAGCTCTGATAAGCTGTGGAGTCTGGATGTTGAAAATGGCTGCCCTCATGGTGTAAGGGTTCTTCTGGTTTCTTGCGAGGCTCTGTTGGGATGGATGGCCAGGGCTAGAACCCGTCTTCCCTTCCAGGCGCCTCAGGATCAGCTGAGCACAGGGCGGGTGGGTAGCTGTGCCCCATGTATCTGAGTCCAGATGTGTTCAGAATATCTGCCTGAAAACTATAGCATAGTTAATACTCTCTTACTGTAATAATAATTTTAAAAAAGCAACAACAACATTGTCATTTATTGCCCTTCCTTTTCTACTGGCCTGTGGGGAGGCATGAGCAGACTGTGAGTAGTGAAACACGGGCAGCATGAGGGAGTGAAATGGCAATTTGTAGACACACTGCCCAAATCAGTTATGTTGCACATTCACTATCTCCTAGCAATTTGCATATTTAGAAAGAGAGGTAGGTGTGTGTGTGTGTGTGTGTGTGCGTGTGTGTGTATGTACTGGGGAAGGTGGTTTATATTTTTCCCACCTTAGAGGAAACTGCTTCAGAAAAGACTTAGTAATACCTACTGTTGCCTTTTAGAGACTCACCGTCTGAAACTGGAAGCATCCTGATATTGAAGCCAATATTTGACCCAAAAATCTTCTGATATTCTCCTGACTTTCCTCTCCCTTTAATGATAAAATAAAATAAGACATTATGACTCATGACAGGAAGCAGTGCCTGAATAGGTATTGCTTTCTAGATACTTACTGGAGCAGATACTTTACTTCCATATAAGAGGCAAAAGTAGTAGCTTACAAGTCTTTCATATTGTTTAAACAACAGAAATTTACATCTCGCAATCAGAGGCTGGGAAGCCCAAGGTTGGGGTGCTAGTTGATTTAGTTGCATGCTTGCATCTTTTTTTAGCTAAAAAATATTTTATTAAAGTCCTTTTTGCTCCTCAGCACAGACCTCAGCACACTAACCAGATGGGTGTCTTCACTGTTCTTGTACGTACCTGCTCATTCATAGTTCCAGTCCTTATAAACTGCTTGTCCAAATCCTATCCTCTTTCTAGTCTGCTGAGGTCACAGTTTAAGAGGAATGTTCCCCAGTCAAATCAGCTCAGAACTGTGCCTCCTCTGACTTACCTTAGCACTTGCTGTCTGATTTGTTCTTTTCGAGATTGAATTCTATGCTCTTTTCTCTAAACTGAATTTCACAGCTCAGAGAACAAGCTCCACATTTTATTGTGTGTTGGGGTGAGGGGAGCTAGTTTTCAGAGCCTACATTCATGTACAGCATTAAAGAGGCCACTGATGAATGTGTGTTCTGTCAGCAAAAGTACAGATCTAATCCTTGGTGGTACTCCAAGGCTTGAAGAAAAGCAAGATAGCATGATGGAAAGCACATAAATTTCAAATCAGACAGAATGTTCTCATCTTCCTTAGCTCTCATGTTTTGCGATTGCCGTAAAGAGGAATGAGAATAACTAACCTACTGAGTTAGGCAGATTTGAAATAAAAAATGTGAAATGTCAAGGTCAGAACCCTCCGTAGAGTAGGTTCCCAATAAATAGAAGTTTTATTGGTTATCCAATAAAGCTCAAAAATAATTATTGTATTTTTTATTCACTTACCAAATAGAGTAAAGGGTTTTAAAATTTCTCTTATGGAGGGAAAATAAAATGTATTAATATTATTTGAACTGTTGATATGAGAACTCTAGCAAGAAAATTACAATGGTTGCAGTATGGTAGGCAAGTTGAAACTTGTAACTTTGTGTTTACCATCAACAGGAGCTGGACTACCCAGTGACTGAAGCAATAGCCACCTCTTCCTAGAGTTAAGTATTAAGTATATGCCTTTGTACCTCTGCAAATCATTTATTCAGCCCCCAGAATTTAGTCATCTACTCCACTATTCTTGCCTAGTGTCATTTTAAGAAGGTAAACAATTCTGAAGAAATGTTTTCTTTCTTTAAAGGAATTTGATAAATAAAACCGTATATACCTATGCATAGGTTGTTTAACTGGAGTCAAATAATTAGTTCTAATTACTTAAAATATATGCTTATACCCACTAAGTTGCAGTATTCTTTTTTTTAAACATTTTATTATACCACTGTTAGATATACAATTACAAGATGTTCATGTTTGAGTTTTGGTTCTACAGTGTTCCAACACCCATCCCTCCACCCATGCCCATTTCCCATCACCAATGTCCCCACTTCCCTCCCCTTTCCTTGAGCCTGCCTCCATGGCAGGTTCTTTATCTCCTTTCTCTCTTTCTCTCTCTCTCCTCTCTCTCTTTCTACTTCTCACTTCCTTTCTTACACATTGTGGATTCTAATATATTCTAGAATATGATTGGTTCCACTAGTTTGATGTACCGCATGGCATAAGCACCAGAACTTCGTGGAGAGCCGGATGGCAGCTCTCCCCTGTGCTTCTTAGTCTCAGTTGCAGTATTCTTTTTTTTAACATTTTATTATACCACCGTGAGATATACAATTAAAACGTTGTTCACGCTTGGGGTTTCGGTCACACAGTATTCCAGCACCCCGCCCTCCACCAGTGCCCCTCAGCCACCACCCATGTCCCCAATTCCCTCCCCCTCCCACATCCTGCCTAAATGGCAGGTTCTTTATCTCCTCTCCTCTCCCTCTCTCTCTCCTCCTTCTCCCACACATTGTGGGTTGCACTACGATACACTTAGAAGCCATCATTTGCATTCTTTGTCTGTATTTCATGCTCAGTTCTATGTTAGTATCAGAACTTTAGACATTTATTCACAGATGTTCCCTTCTCTATCTAAACTAACCTCCTAACTCCCACACGCTTGTGGTAATTTCCACTTTTGGTAAGATCACCTAGTATATTTATGTCATGCAAATAAATGCAGTCATTCTATGTCTCTCTCTTTCATTCTGACTAATTTCACTCAACATGATTCTTTCCATATCCATCCATTTATAGGAAAATTTCATAACTTCATTTTTTCTGACAGCTGCATAGTATTCCATTGTGTAGATGTACCACAGTTTCTTTATCCAGTCATCAGTTCTCAGGCATACTGGTTGTTTCCAGGTTCTGGCTATTGTGAATAGTGCTGCTATGAAAATAAAAGTGCGGATTGTGTTTCTGCTGTGTGTTTTTGGCTTTCCAGGGTATATTCCCAGGAGGCGGTATGGCTGGGTCAAAGGGGAGCTCAATTTCTAGTCTTTGGAGGAATGTCCATATTGTTTTCCAGAAAGGTTGTACAAAGTCGACATTCCCACCAACAGTGTATGAGAGTCCCCTTTTCCCCACATCCACGCCAGCACTTGTTGCTTTTACCCTTTTGGATATGGGCCATTCTCTGTGGTGTGAGGTGATATCTCATTGTTGTTTTGATTTGCATCTCTCTGATGATTAGTGATGATGAGCATTTTCTCATATGCCTTTTGGCCATTCGGATTTCTTCCTTGTCAAAGTTTCTGTTCATCTCCTCTCCCCATTTTCTAATGGGGTTGGCTGTTTTTTCTTATATAGCTGTACCAGTGCCTGATATATCCTGGATATTAACCCCTTATCAGATGGGTATTGGGTGAATATTCTTTCCCATTCTGTTGACTGTCTTTCTATCTTGGTCACTGTTTCTTTCAAGGTGCAGAAGCTCTTCAGTTTCATGTAGTCCCATATATTTATATTTTCTTCTAGTTGCTTTGTTAATGGTGTTTCACCTTTGAAGATGTCTTTAGCATCGATGTCGTGGAGGGTTTTTCCTATATTTTCTTCAACGTACTTTATGGATTCAGGTCTGACATTGAGATCTTTAATCCATTTTGAACTGATTTTTGTGCAAGGTGTTAGACACAGGTCCAAATTCATTTTTTACATGTAGCTGTCCAGTTTTCCCAGCACCACTTGTTGAAGAGGCTTTCCTTACTCCAGTTTGGACTCTTTGCACCTTTATCAAAGATTAACTGATCATGTCTTTGAGGGTGGGTGTCAGGATACTCAACTCTATTCCATAGGTCCACCGGTCTGTTTTTATTCCAGTACCACGCTGTTTTAATTACTGCTGCTTTGTAGTACAGTTTGAGGTTGGGAAAGGTGATGCCTCCCATCTTTCTTCTTCCCAAGGATTGCTTTAGCTATCCTTGGGGGGTTTATTATTCCATACGAATTTCAGAAGTGTTTGGTCAATTCTTTAAAGAATGTCATGGGAATCCTTATAGGAACCGCATTGAATCTGTACAAAGCTCTAGGGAGTATTACCATCTTGACAATGTTAATTCTCCCCATCCATGAGCAGGGAATGTGTTTCCATTTCCTCGTGTCCTCTTATTTCTTGAAGCAGTGTCTTGTAGTTCTCTTTGTATAGGTCCTTTACACACTTGGTTAAGCTGATTCCTAGGTATTTGATTTTCTGTGGCACAATTGTGAATGGAATCGATTTCTTAATATCCCTTTCTTCTCTTTCATTATTTGTGTACAGGAAAGCCACCGACTTTTGGGTATTGATTTTGTACCCTGCCACTCTACTATACCTATCTATTGTTTCTAAGAGTTTTTGGGTCGTGAGTTTAGGGTTCTCTAGGTATAATATCATGTCATCTGCAAATAATGATAGCTTGATTTCTTCCTTGCCTGTCTGGGTGCCCTTAATGTCCTTTTCTTCTCTGATTGCTATGGCGAGTACCTCCAGTACTATATTGAATAAAAGAGGTGAGAGAGGGCAACCTTGTCGTGTTCCTGATCTTAAGGGGAAGGCTTTCAATTTTTCCCCATTGAGAATGATACTCGCTGTGGGCTTTTGGTAGATGGCTTTTACTATCTTGAGGAAACTTCCTTCAATTCCCATTTTCTGGAGGGTTTTAATCATGAATGGGTGCTGGATCTTGTCAAATGCTTTTTCTGCATCTATTGATAGGACCATATGATTTTTATTTTTCTCTTATTGATGTGATGTATTATGTTGATTGATTTGCGAATGTTGAACCATCCTTGCATTCCCGGGATGAATCCTACTTGGTCATGATGTATGATCTTGTTGATGAGTCTTTGGATTCTGTTTGCTAGTATTTTGTTGAAGATCTTAGCATCTGTGTTCATCAAGGAGATTGGTCTGTAATTTTCCTTCTTTGTATTTTCTCTCCCTGCTTTGGGTATCAGGGTGATATGTGCCTCGTAGAAGCTGTTTGGGGGTGTTTCTGTTTCTTCTATTTCCTGGAAGAGCTTGAACAGGACTGGCAGTAGGTCCTCCTTAAAGGTTTGGTAGAATTCGGCCAGTGAACCCATCTGGGCCTGGGCTTTTGTGTTTGGGAGTTGCAGTATTCTTAATCCATCATTTTTCCTGTCTTTTCATCAGTAGAACAGATCCCAAAATCTTAACAAGAAATATAAACCAAAGAAAATTGCTACTTAAGGAGCTGGAGTAATAATACAGTGGCCAAAACTCTTGCCTTGCTCCCAGGTGAACTAGGTTCAGTCCCCAGCATCCCATATGATCCCCAAAGCACTGCCAAGGATATTGAGCCTGGAGTTGCCCCTAGTACAGTTGTGCCTCCGCCACAAAAAAATAAAACAGAAAATGCCACTTAATTAGCTCTAACCTATAGTCCTTTTATTTTTTAGTTACTCCTGTGATTTCTAGCAAATGAAATCTGAAGTATTCTGGCTGTCTGGAGAAACTATAGTTAGAATTCAGGTGAATACCCTATAAAAGATGAGTCCCATTCCAGATTCCCTTGAGTAATTTATAAAACACTGAGAGAAGGTCCCCTGTTTGGCCAACACTCAAGGCAGAAACCTGCTTACAACAAACGTGTTTCCCTCCTAGACTGAGGGCTTTGATTCCTTTCCCCTTGGGCTATCCTTCTTTGTGAGAGCAAGGGTGATGTTTTTTGGGCAAGATATTTATTACTGTGAGGCTTATTTAGACAAAGGTATGTGACTGAAGATCCTGACTTTGTTGTCAAATACCTGAGCTTCATTATGCATTTGTCAGAATCTCTTTCAGTCTTACTTTTTCTCATCTGCTTAATGTGGACAATCATTGTTGCTACCCGTAAGATGAAGATTTAATAAGGTGACTGAAACATCACCAGAATATAATTTTCATTAGCTATTATCTGTAAGTTTATTTCTATAAGTTCTTAGAAAAGCTACAAATATATACTATTAGAAATCCAAATGATTCACCTGGCAGAGTGTTTTGGGGTTTTGTTTATTTAATTTGCTCCCTAGCTCTGAGTTTAGGAATCACTGGGAATAATGACACAAAAAATTTGGGAGGGCTTTTTTTTAAAGTAGAGTGTAATTTTTTTAAGAGTCTTTTTTTAAAAGTAGAGCTGTTCCTTGCTCTCCCTGTGCACAGCCGTTCATGAGGCAGTCGGGAGGCATGGCAGGTTCTAGCCCTGGCCCACCACCTCGGCAGAGCCTCACAACAAGCCAGACCACCCCCCACCTCTCACTCCACGGGCGCCGCCATTTTCCACATTTGGACTTCCCTCTCATCAGAACTCCACCCAGCAGACCAGCCCATCACAGCCCGGATCGTCGACACCCACCCTGAAGCAGCTTTTTCCTCAATCCAGCCCAGAACTCCACCCAGCAGACCAGCCCATCACAGCCCGGATCATCGACACCCATCCTGCAGCAGCTTTTTTTTCACAATTCGGCCCAGGTATGCTGGTCCAGAGACTCTCAGGACGTGGGGCAGAGCTGTTCCTTGTTCGCCCTGTGCACAGCTGTTCATGAGGCAGTCGGGAGGCATGGTGGGTTCTAGCGCTGGCCCACCGGCAGAGCCTCACAACAAGCCAGACCACCCCCCCTTACTCCATGGGTGCCGCCATTTTCCACATTTGGACTTCCCTCTCGTCAGAACTCCACCCAGCAGACCAGCCCATCACAGCCCAGCTCGCGCGGCCACTTGCGGCCACGCCGGTTCATCAATAAATGCTTTATTTGGAGGTGTTTTAAAGAGTTTGCCTCCCGCTCGGCAAGCCTGGAAAGCTTCTCGTGTTGTATTTGATATGCCAAATTCCAGTAACAATTATATTAGGTCATTCCCATGACCTAATATAATGGTTTGAGGCTCTTTATGTTCCTGTAGCAAGCCGATGCCCCTGGCTCTACTGGCATCAGACAGGACATATGGAGATATTACTGGTTCCCGCTCTAGCAAATAGATGATCAATGGGAAGATCGTGATCGTGAGATCGCGGAGAGTGTAATAGGTTTTTTCTTTAAATGAGCATTTTATACTAAAACATCTGATTTTGAGTTGATTCACACAATTTCTGGTTATTTTTATGTGCCTATAGAATTACAACCATTCCTATTAGGAATGTAATCACTCATTCAATATAATAATCCTTCCTCTTAATAATTTTACTCTGAAATACTGGGTCAAATCAAATTAAATTCAAGGGAGAATGTCAAAAGTCCTAGCAAGTCTAACTTCAAGATTCTTACCCACACTCACTTTCTTAATGTTAATTAGACTAGGTGCCTAGCTCAGTGAAAAAATGCATGTCTTGCATCTGTGAGGCCTTGGGTTCAATTCATGACATTATTTGACAATTAATGATCTTGGATTCTTAGGTATATGAATGTATAGAATTGTGTCATCAATGCCACAATTTGAGAGCAATCTCTATAATGTCTCGTGTCTTTTTTTTTTGTCATTGTTGTTTTTAGTACTTACTCTTACCCTCAACCTTGGGCAGCCACCAAGATGCTTTCTATTTTTCTAGATTTACCTTTTCCAGGTATTTAAATGGAATGATACAATGTGCCTTTCACATCTGGCTTCTTTCACTTAGCACAACATGTTTGCATTTCATCTATATTAAACGATCACGATCACGATCACCATCTTCCCGTTGATCATCTATTTGCTAGAGCGGGCACCAGTAATATCTCCATATGTCCTGTCTCATGCCAGTAGAGCCAGGGGAGCCACCTATTAATATAGGTGCACAGCCGTTCATCTATATTAAAACATGTGGCAATACCTTTCTCCCTTTAAATTATTGAATGGTGTTTCAACGTCCTGTGCACTGATTAATAGACATTTGAATTATTTCCAATTTTTCTTATAAATAACACTGCTACAAACATTAATATATATATTCATTCAGACATATGAATAAACATTCATTATGAAACATTCATATGAAACATTCATATATGTGTGTGTGTTTGTGATGGTGTATTTTTATTTCTCTTGCCCAATCTTGCACAATCTTCCTTAGGGCAAGATTATTAAATGGAATGGTAAGTTTAGCTTCTTTAAAGATGACCATTATTAGAACCTAAGGGATAATGTCATAGAGTCGGGAGCCACTGGGGTCCCCCAACAGTATCAGGACAGAAGTTCTCTTCTACCTCTGAGGCCGCCGGAAATCGATAAAAACTCATCCATTCCAAAAAGGCTTTTAATAGTACAAAAAGCTCTAGCACCGCAATCCATTATAATGAAAGAACTCTAGCTCTGGTCAGAACTTAGACCATACAGGAGAGCACAAATCTCCCACCAAAGAGGATTCTACCAGAGAGAGAGTTCCACCAAAGTGGATTCCACCAGATTGAGTCCTACCAAAGAGGGTCCTACCAGAAAGGAGTCCCACCAAAAAGAGTCCTACCAGAAATGAGTCCCACCAAAGAGAGAGCAGTACCTCAAGTCAGCCCCCTTATATACACAATAGTAATCCTAACTGTTTACAGGGAGGGTCCTGTCAACAAAGAACCCTAAACAGCTTCTAGATAGTAGAAGAGTGTAGAAGGGTGTTACTACACACTACTATAGGTATAAACAAAGGATTATGCCAAGAACTAGTCCCTTCCTCTGAGATTATCTCTTACATAAAACACTGGTGAGAGGAGGCTGATATAAAGCAATACATCTTAATTTTATGGGCTTCATGTAATCTAGATGGTACACACAAGGTTTTTCTTATTTATTATCTGCACCAGGGTGGTTCTGAGTATCTTGTTCTCCATATACTGAAAGGGTTACACTCACCAGCTTGAGAGTAAACTAGTATGATCCTTCTTATAATCTTAAATGATAGACTCAATGTATCCAGGGTGGTAGTCTCCTGGTAAATTCTAACTGCCCCACGCTGGGTCCAGTGGGTAAAAGAGGAGCTGTGCCCAATCTAGATAACAAAGAAATCTTAGTAGATGTATAATAATAAGTCAGAAGTTACTCATTCGAGTCAAGTTGACTTCTGTAACTGCCACACCCTCCATCAGTATTTACATAGAAGAGAGAGCTCATTAGTATAAACCCTGGTTTAAGAACATGTAAATAGATTAAGCTGTGAGTGGATTAAACAGCAGAGTTCCCAACCTAACTAGCCTGTCATCCAACACCATAGTAAGAAACACATACTTTGCAGGCATAAGGGCACAAATTTGATTTCCAGAAATGCCCACATGCTTCAAGTGTAATTCTGAGTTTCTGCCCCTTAGTTTGTCCATGTCACAAGAGACAAGCACCAAAACCAAGTGTGTGACCTCAAATCACACAACAATTTCTAGCAATAATAGCAAAGGGAAGGGAAGAAAATCAGTTTAATCAATAAAACAGAAACATTCTTCCAAATTGTTTTTTTTATTTTTTGGGTCACCCCCTGCAATATTCAGGGGTTACTCCTGGTTCTGCACACAGGAATTACTCCTGATGGTCCTCAGCAGATCATACTGGATGCTGGGAATCAAACCCAGGTTGGCTGCATGAAAGGCAAATGCCCTATCCACTATGCTATTGCTTCGGGCCCATTCCAAATTATTTTAATCAAAAATATTTTGATTAAAAAAGTGTAGCGCCCACACAGCAGAGCCTGGCAAGCTGTCCGATGCATGTTCGATATGCCAAAACCAATAACAAAAATGTTTATTTTCCTGACCCCGAAAAAAGCCCTTAATACAGCAGCAGTAAGAAAGGCAAAAAAGCAGTGCCTGACAAAATTTCACAGCCATCCTAGGCTGCCAAAAACAAAGAAGGACTAAAATGATTGTCTGTACTTTCAATGCACGTACGCTGGCATCGGAAGCATATATTGAGGATCTGATGGTGCAAGCGCAAAAGATCAAGTATGACATCATTGGTCTGACAGAGAAGAGAAGACATCAGTCGCATCATGCTGTATTTGACACCGGAGAAGAATTGTTCTTTGGAACATGCAATGAAAGAGGCATCGGTGGCGTTGGTGTCCTTGTCAACACGAACATGGCCGTCAACATTGATTCATTTGAATTCCTAACAAACCGGATAGGACGATTATACATGAAGAGATGTGGCCCACTGCCAGCAATTTCTATCTTCATTGTCTATGCACCAACATCCACACACAAAGGAGATGAAATTGAGAAATTCTACATGGAACTGGAGGAGTACTATAAAAAAAAATCACACCTTCTACAAGGTCATTGTCAGTGATTTTAATGCCAAGATTGGGCCAAGAAGATGGGCTGAAGAACTCCACATCGGGACCCATGGCCTAGAATGGAACGAACAGGGTGAGAGACTATCTGAGTTCATCATGTCCACCAAGACCATTCATGGGAACTCACAGTTCCAGAAGGCTGAAGCGAAACGTTGGACATGGGAATCTCCTGGTGGACAGTTCCACAATGAAATTGACCACATCATCTTCAATCGACGGTTTTTCTGACAGATGTAGCCGTCATCCCCAAATTCCAAACAGGATAGGACCATCATCTCCTTCGTGCAAAATTCTACTTCCTGCAATGGGGAGAAAAGGCTGCAAAGTTTAAGAAGAAAACTCCCAGAACGACCACCAACTGCGAACTCTTTGGCACCATTGCAGCAACATGGGAAGATACCACCATTGATGACATCGATGAAGAATACAACTGACTGGTTCAGCACCTTCATGATTGTGCGAAGAATGCCAAGAGAGAGAAAGACACAAAAAGGACACCTGTCTTCAGAAACTGTCGAGCTCATTCGCCAACGTGGCAAGGCGCCAGCCTCAGGTGACCAAATGCTAACGTCCAAGCTTGCTAAATGGTACAGAGAAGCGATAAAAGAAGACCTCAAAAACAGAAGAGCAGAAATACTGGAAGATGCAGCAGAAGCCGGGAAAAGCATTCATAATGCCCGCCTGTCCTTCGCCAACTATAAGACCAAGATGACTGCCCTCCGACGCCCTGATGGATCGATCACATCTTCCAGAAAGGCAATGGAGGAGATTATCCATGACTTCTACTCAGATCTCTTTGATAGACACATCCACCTGCTCACATACCAAATTCCACAGGATGGATATGTCATTCACAACGTTCTCCCTTCTGAAATCTGACATGCCATCTCGTCGGTAAAGAAGGGAACAGCACCAGGCCCAGACAAAGTCAGACCCGAACACCTGAAGAATCTGCCGTTGGTACTCATCAATATACTACCTTGGCTCTTCACACACTACCTGTCCGAATGCAAGGTGCCCTCACAATGGAAAACCAGCAGGACAGTTCTACTGTTCAAGAAGGAAGACATTAATGACATCGGCAACTATCTCCCCATCTGCCTGTTGTCCATTATCTACAAGCTGTTTACACGAGTCATCCAGAACAGGACTGGCAGAATACTAGATGGACAACCATGCGAGCAAGCTGGCTTCTGGAAAGGATTCAGCATTAATTGACCATATCCACACAGTAACCAAGCTCATTGAGGTTTGTAGGGAGTACAAGATGCCGCTCTGTCTCATGTTCATTGATTTACAGAAAGCCTTTGATTCTGTGGAGACTGAAGCAGTCATCGAAGCCCCTAGCCGAACAAGGTGTTCAAACCCAATACATCAAGATCCTTTGTGAGCTGTATTACGGATTCACCACCAGGATCTCACCATTCTACAAAGAAATGATCATTGATGTCAAAAGAGGGGTTCGACAGGGTGATACCATTTCACCAAAACTCTTCAGCACCACCCTCGAGAACATCATGCGACAATTAGAATGGGAAGGAATGGGAGTGAAAATAGGTGGTTGGCAACTACACTACCTCTGCTTTGCTGATGACATCGTTCTAATAACACCAAACATTAGCCAAGCGGCACAAATGCTGGCTGACTTTGGCCGAGAATGTGGAAAGATAGGTCTACAGCTGAATCTAAAGAAAACTATGTTTATGAAAAATGAACTAGTTCCAGAGGCCCCATTCACTCTCAATGGAACAAACATCTCTGAATGCAGCAGTTATGTGTACCTAGGTCGAGAAGTCAACATGATGAACGACCTAAAACCTGAGCTGCACAGGAGGAAGAGAGTGGCATGGAATGCCTTCAAAGGCATCGAAGAAATAGCTAAAAGACAAAGAACCTCCGGCTCCAGGCACATCTCTTTGACTCCACTGTTCTCCCTGCATTAACATAAGCCTCAGAGACCTGGGCCCTATGAAAACAGGATGAGAATGCTATTCGGGTCTCCCAGAGAGGAATTGAAAGAGCTATGCTTGGAATATCACGCCTCACTCAAGTGAGAGAAGGAATCCGGAGTTCTGACCTCCATCGCTATTCCAGAATCAGGGACGCTGTCTCATTTGCCAAGGCATCGAAAATCAGATGGGCTGGACATGTAATGCGATTTGGAGATGACCGCTGGACTAGAGCCGTTACCGACTGGATCCCACGGGATGTCAAAAGATCACGTGGCCGCCCACCTACAAGATAGTCAGATTTGTCAAGACCCTGAAGGAACGGTCTGAGGCTCTTCATATTCCTGAATCAACCAGATGCCATTTGGCTACATTGGCACGTGATAGGGTCCAATGGAAATGTTACTGGCGCCTGCTCGAGCAAATCAATGAATAACGGGATTCAAGTGATCACGTGATCAAAAAATTATTTTATATTTATCTCAGCAATGTAACAGTGTTCCAGTTTCTCATTATCCTTGTCAATAGTTACCACTACGACTTTTTATAATGCCCACTCAGTAAGATCATGAACAGTTAGTTCCCAGAGTCTACTTATGAACTTGAAACATGTAGAATACTTATTCTCATAACAATTATTTATTCCAATTGACAAAATATTAGAATAGGTTAGAAAAAAATAAAACAGGTTTGCTCTTCAAGCCCATGTTCTCCCATAAACATGTATCTCACTTGCTTGTCTCTTTGCTGCTTATTTCCAGTCTGGAGAAGTATATATTCTTTCTTGACTAGATTTCCTCTTTTTCATTCCTATCACACCTTTCTCAGCAAATTTCATTCTGTAAAAAATACCTCTCTTCTCTAAAAAAATATTTTTTAAATAACAAGACCATACATTGATTGCAGACAAAGGAATGGGTTTGATACTGACTAGTTAGCCTTTGTCTACCCAACTAGTCGGATTCTTCTCACTCCCAAACAATTCCTTTTCAGATTCAGTAAACGGAAGTAGATTCCTTTAGGATACACCCTCATGGCCCAGGAGTTAAATTTCAAAGAAAACAAAACCATAAAACATAATTCAGGGAAGTTGTCTATTCTTTATTTTCTTTCCCAAACAATCTTACTGGATGATATATAATGAAAATGGAAAAGAACAAAGAAATCAACTGTCCACATACCAGGTATAAGAATTTCATATTTTCCATGTCATGAAATGCACATAATCCTTGAGATAGTTTTATTATTTCTAATTCTTAAAAGAAGTGAAGCCTCAGAGATGTTTGATAATTTGCATGATGTGAGATGGAGAGGAAGTGAGGCAAGATTCACACCCAGATTATCTAATTCCAAGCCAATTTTATGTGACTCTGCAAACTAAAAGGAAATAACACAAGGACAAAGATCCTAAGGAACAGTGATAAAAAAAACTACTGTGTTACATAATAGGAAAATAGAATAATAAAAGCTTACGTGGTTAATATTAGGCCTGTATTATACAGGCCTAATAACCAAATGACCTCATGGAACAGAATTTCTATGAGATCCACACTCCAGTGCCATATGCATATGATATGATTCCCTAGGGACAAAGAATCAAACTGGCAACTTTAGAAGAAATGAGGAGTGGTATTTCTACATATTAAAAAGATGTTTCGATTTTTGTCCCAGCTAAGAAAAGATTGTTCATTCTGAGCACTTGCCCAGAGTACAGAGACTTTTTTTTTCACCACAGAGACATTTTTATCACCCAGGGTGAGAAACTGAGCTGTTCCAGAATTAAACTAGCACAGTTTTTGGGAGTAATAATTCTGTTTCTCTGGGCTAAAGGGAATCTTTACTGATGTCATTGCCACCCACCACCACCTGGCAGCCTTGCGTGGTGCAGTCAGAGCAGAACAGGGAGGGAGTGGAGCATGGGGAGAGATTCTCACAGAGATCCCGGCAGGTGAGTCTCCTTCACCTCTCTCATTGCCAGCACCCTGTAATATCCCCTGAGCTCTGCCAGGAGTGATCCCTAAATACAAAGTCACAAGTAAGCCTTGTGCACCACAAGATGTGGCCCCAAACCAAAACATGAAATAAAATAAAATATTTTAAAATAGGTAAGTAAATATTATAAAAATTTAATACTATTTGATCTAAGTTATGACACTCTTAGTATTTTTAAAGAATATTTTTCTGTACATTTGAAGTTTTGGATGATGAAAAGATTTTTTGTTTTTGTCTTTTTTTTCAGCCTGACTCAGTACTTGCAGATCACTCCCATGCAGTGCCAGGGATCAAAGCTGGGACTCCAGCCCTTTGAGCTATCTTCCCAGTCCTGATGATGAAAAGCTTTTTAAATGCATATTTATCAGTTCCAGATCTGCTAAATCAATCTCTCTGAGACTGGCCTAGGAGTCTGCTATTATTTTCCTTCTCTCTTTCTCCTTCTTTTTTTTTGCCTTTTAATATTATCAGGATTTTTACCTTGGAAAAGCTCAGATGCTAGCTCTTTCTGCTCTGTTAGTCTTTCCATTGCCCTGGTAATTTACTGCCCCGTAATTACTTGCTGTTCTAATTTTCTTTTTTTTTAATTATTTTGCTTCCTTCTCTTTTCATTTGCAAAGCAGTGTTATAGGCATGTAAAGTAATTTTTATGTAGCAAATAAGCTATAACCCTCATGTACAGGTTGGAGCTGCAGATGTTAATTTAAAGCTCAACTGTCTCATTAAACAAGTCAGTTTAACATGATTTATTTTAGTTGACAAATTTTTATATTTACTGTTTGTAATATGAACACAGTTGCATAGCTTTGAAGTAAAATTAAAAGGTAATAATTATTTGCTATAATTAGAGGGTAATGATAACATAACAAAAGTAATACTAAGTTTTACAAACAAAACATTTATTTACTTTTTTGACATTAAACTAATTAATATTGAAAACACCAAGACTTACAAAGTTGTTCATTATACAGTTTCTTCAAGCACTTAGAGGCCTCCACCAATATCCCCAGTTTCCCTTTCAATCAAAACCTGCCCCGTTGGCACAAAACAAATTTACTTTATATTGCTTATTCCAACAAAACTTTAAGAAATGTCAAACAGAATGATCATAATTCAAATCAGTAAGAGCCAATTTGTAATCACTAAATGACCTATGTAAATTAGAAAACTAAAGCCATTTAATACAGTATAATAAAATGACTATTCTCATTTACATGCCCAAGTTTTCATCTCTAGAATCTAAAGTATATTACATTGAATTTTTTTTTTTACTTGGATCTCATTACACAAACAAAACATTTTAAAAGCAAACAATATGAATACTAATAATCATAACCAATTTGTTTGTTGGTTTTTTTTTTTGGTTTGTTTTGGAGAGTCATTCCCAGTAGTGCTTGGGGACCATGTGGTGTCAGGGCTTAACCCTAGGGCTCCCATATGCAAAGCATATGCTCCAGTCCTCTGAGCCATCTCCCTGGACCCCTTCACCAACGTGTAACGTGTATACCTACAGTGAAATTGCTTAGAGCAAATGACACTGTGCATGATTAGCATAATTAAATTATGAATGTTTAGCCATTCCATACCAAAGGAAACCTTTTAAAAGATACATTTAAATGAAACATCTGAAAGAATACAATGATAAAGAGGAAAGTTCCCTAGATGGAGAATGCAAGTTGTTGAACATATCATCTGTACTTTCAAACATCTGTACCCTCAGGCTGTAGAAATATTAAGGCAAGATTACAGAATGTGACGGAGCATCCCGCCTATGCCTTATAAAGAGGATCACCAGCATTTTTAGACAGGGCTTAAATTCATATTTAGCAGTCCACTAAATATGAATCTGTAAACTGCTCAAGTTTTCTAAATCACATCAAAAGAACACACAACTTTTCCTGCATTCTTGCCCATGTTCGTATGTTCTTGTCTAATGCTTGTCTATTAGCATCTAAAGTCATGTGACATACCACAAATAATGCTTTTAAGACACTTGAGAGATATCAACCCAATTTAAGAGTAGCATGACTATCTTGGATCCTTTGTTAATAAGAAAGAAAGGGAATTATTTTAAAGAGAAAAAATTTATTTTATAATTATATTTGTATGACCTGCACTTAGCCTGCTGCCTAAAAATAAAAAGCCTGAAAAATGTCTATTTAAATAAATGAATGGTTATCATCTATAAATTACCTCTAGCTCCTATTTTTTAAAACCAATTGTTTGCAAAGAACTAATCAGAGCTTTTAGCCCAGAAAAATGAAATTACCAAGTCTGACTCCTTTGTTGGAAATAAAAAACTCATGAAATGTAAGCACTCTTGGGAAATCCAAACACGTTATCATTTACCAATGTTTGTAATATATGCAAAAACTAATTTGACAAATTTTCTTAAAGAAGAGAATATTGGTTTTTTATATTTCTTGAAATACTGGAAAAGGAAATAGAAAATTCATGAATTTGGAGGTAGCTTTGTGTAACTAAAAAAATCTAGGCTAAAAATAAATAATAAAAGAATGTAGGCAGAAAGCTAGGGCTTTCAACCTGGCTCTGTACTAGTTACCAGTTACTTATGCATAACTAGCCACCTGTTACCTATACATGACTAATTACTTGTTGACCTGTTACCATCGACATCCCTGAGCTTAGTTTTCTTGTTGATAAATGAATGTGGGGTCCAAATGCATGTTTCCTCATGCCCTAAAACTTTATTTTCTAATTCTTTTCTCAAAGGCTCTCAGTTGAGTGGCTGCTAGTAAGGATCATGGCTTTTCAGATATTAAGCAGGTAGTCAGTGAGTTTGGTCCCGTGTGTGAACCCAGTGGTGTCCTGAATTACATGCGCCCAAGAACTGGCATGCAGAATCCTAGGCATAGAGATGCTTGGCTGTTCATTTTATCCCTTTCCCCTCCCTCCTGTTGTTGTTATTGAGATGTTGGGGGTTGAACACTCTTGGTGCCGAGATCACAGCAGCAGTGCCAGGGTCGCACTTAGCGATGTAGGCAGTGCTGGAAACTAAGCCTGTGGCATCACATGTGCAGGGCAGACACCTCCACCACTGAGTCACATTGGCAGGACTCTAGAGCTATTCAGTTTTTAAACAAGTATATTTAGAAAACTATGTTTGAAGCATTCTTACTTCCTTTAGCATTGTAAGTAAACTTTTTCACAAGACACTGTAATTAGCTATTGAGAGTTATTCTCTGCAGCTAAACTGGGTTTAAATTCTAGCTTTAGAATTTAAAGAGCTGCAGTAAGTAATCTTACTGGGTTAGTTACGTGTGTGTGTGTGTGTGTGTGTGTGTGTGTGTGTGCATCACACTGTACAGCTTAAAGTTACACTGTTATATGTCCATTAGATCTCAGAATAGCTGGGCGGAAAAAAGATCTTAGAGCAGGATTCTTCTGGTGACTTACTCAGTTACCTTGCATTTTATAATTGATTATAAAAAAAATAAAAAGCAAAAACTGGGGCCAGAGCAATAGCACAGCGGGTAGAACATTTGCCTTGCACGTGGCTGACCCGGGTTTAATCCCCTGGCATCCCATATGGTCCCCTGAGCTCCGCCAGGAGTAATTCCTGAGCAAAGAGCCAGGAGTAACCCCTGAATGTGGCTCGGTGTGACTCAAAAGGAGACAAAAAAGTGAAAGTAATGTATGTACTTTGCAAGTTTGTGCAAGTCATAAGAAATGCAATACAAATTGAAAATTCTCACAAGACGCTTAGGGACATGCCCCACATCATACCCAGTAATCACTCAACAAAACAAATAATCCTATCCAATAAACTTTGTCTGGGGAAAAGATTTTTTTCTTATTAAGCAACCTGGTAAGAATTTCTTTAGTTGTACTTGGCTTTTCACTCAGATCTGAGTGTGTTCATATCTGCAGAGCACATGAGATAAAGAGAGCAGGTATCAAGCGACTGCTCCCTCTCATCCCCATTGCAGGGATTCAGTTCTCTCTGCCACCCCATTACCACTCTCTTCGGTCATCTGGCCCAACTTTCATGACGCTGGCTAGTTTTCTGAGTGGTGGTGTGCAAAGGGTCTACTCTGAGCAGTGAAAGGGAAGTTGTTATGTGATGTTGTTAAACTGGTGTCGAAGATCGAAGATCGTTTAGGGGACCTGTACTGTTTTTGTAAGGCATCTGACGTAATGCCTGTGGTTTCAAACGGGAAAGTGCTCCTCAAACTCCACTTCTTTGTATTTAAGATCCAATGTGGAGACAAAATTGAGAGAGAAATGCCAGACTATGAGCAATCACTCTTGCCATTCTCACTGTGACAAGTTACAGCATTTTATTTATTTATTTACTTATTATTTACTTATTTTTCTGTTTATTTATTTATTTATTGTATTTATTTGTTTGTTTATTTATTTATTATTTGTTTATTTTGTGTCACACCGCGACGCTCAAGAGTTACTCCTGGTTCTGCACTCAGGAATTACTCCTGGCGATGTTCAGGGGACTATATGGGATGCCAAGGATCGAACCCGGATTGGCGCGATGCGAGAGGCAAACGCCCTACCAGCTGTGCTATCGCTCCAGCCCCGGTTACAGTATTTCTAAGTTGTCCTCAATTAATTCTGATGTTGCTCTGGAGGGATGACTTGAAGAAAATTAAGAAGGAGCCCTTTTTTGAGAGGCTTGAGGGGGAAAAAAAGACTGGAAGTAATTGTATTCAATGGAATGACCCAATTCATTACTTTTTTTTCAAGTTGTGGGGTCACACTTGGCAGTGCTAGGGAAGGTCTGGAGTGGGCTGCCCCTGTGATGCTTCCCATATGCAAAGTCCAGGTTCCAGTCCTGTGAGTTATTACCTCAGTGTCCAAATCCATTTTTAACTACTCTGCTAAATATTGTAGTAATTGAATTTCACATTAATAAACACACTTCATTTTCTTTACAGTAATTGGCAGGAAATTTTATTTGTATGAACATTTCCTCTATTTAAGGGAAAGAATAAACCTTTTAAATCAGTTATTAAGTCAAATTCTTTTAAAAGTAGGTTTTATTCTGTAATTCACTGATTTGTTCCTATTTGATATGTAAATGAATAATGTAACATATATGTGTCATTCCCTTATTTTAGTTCCTGTGGTAACTTTTGCAAATTTTTATTTTATTTTTTGGAAGCATAACACATAAGAGTGATATGATAGGCTAGAAATAGTTGCTGGGGGCAAAAAATATGACCTAAGGCAAATGGTATGTTATCAGCACAGAATAGTACAATTAGCAACATATTTGCCCTACCTCATGTAATGGCAATGCAGTGTATCTAAAAACAAGCTGAAGGGAATGAAGAACAGGGAAAATATTTCCCCCATGCTTATTAGCATAACAAGTCAAAAAGCTAGAGAGGATTTTTATTTTGAGCTTCAGAACTACAAAATATTGGCCACAATTTCTAAAAAGTTTAAATTCCCAAGACAAGTTTTATCTTTATGTCTTCATGAGTGTCGGTCCATAAATCCACCTTCCAATTTTCTTTTTTTCTTAAATTCTTTCTCCTATCTCCTCAAATGCTTCCAATGATGTTAATGCTTAACTTCTTGATACTCAAGGACACTCTTTTAAGAGTTCTCTAAGTTTCGTAGAGCAGTAGGGAAATTTTTGATTAAATGTCGGCCAAATTCTTTGCAGGGGTAACAAGCTGAGTGAAACAGGATAGCAGGGTGCCCAGGCCTCAGTGCCAGTGGAAACAGAGCCTCCAGCTATGGGTGGTTCTGCATTGTTGAAATTCTTCCAGAGACTCTCAGGGCTGACAGCCACTACTTTGGGAGGGGACATAGGAGGCTCTGGGCCCTTGGTGGATTTTACAGACCAGATCCAGCAGTGATTAAACAAAACCACAGACTCAAGGCAAGATTCCAGAGACTGGCAGTAGGTTCCCTATACATAACTCAAACTGACCAGTTCCCTCCTTTATGCTGCCTGGATGGCTCACTGAATGTTGAAGTCACTGGAAAGTTGAAAGGAAGAAATATACAAATAGAATGCTTAGGGGTATAGCTACTTGCCTGAGATCTTTGGTCATTCTTTTAGTGTGATCCACTTAGAAGACCCAAAGTTAAGTTGTTTGACAAAAGGATGTATTCAGACACTATCCTGGTGACACCTTTTGCCAAAGGACCTCATTTAATTCCTTTTAATCCCCCCCAATCCTTTATATTATTTTAAAGTATTTCTTTTATCTTTCTCTTCCTTTCTTTTTGTGTTGTTTCCTGTGGTAATTGGGCATTGCACACACTCAGTGATGGTGCTCAAAAAACACTTAAGAATGGGACTTTTGACAGCGTATATTCGTGACAGCATTCACACTTTAGACTCAGTACTTGCTGTAGGTCACACATTTTCTTTTGAGTTGTGGTGCCTACACACAAGGTGCTTGGCTTGCCAGCGATCACACATTTGGCTGAGGTATGTCAGAAACTGTGGTCTTGGTGATCCATACAGTACAGTTGTTGGAAACATGCTCCGCACATATGGGCAGCCTTGGGGATAGAACTCATCGTCTCACATTCGTAAGGCAGGTGGTTTTGACACTGTGCTATCCCCAGGGCCAATATTATTTTTAAAATGTATTTGCCCACTAGAAACAGGACTGAGAATTGTATCCCAATTCATCCTGTTCCATATCACATCTGTGTTTGTAACTCTTTGAGGGGGCACATACATAGCTCAGCTACTTCTTTCAGTTTTGTGATACATTACTTTGCTGTCTGAAAAAATCAGATGCTGCGAAAGATGAACACCCTGATTTTTAAATTAAATTGAGGTGTTTTCATTTTTTAATGTGATTGTTGAATATGGTAAAATACGGACTGGAGAAGGTATTGCAGAGATTTAGCCACTTGCCTTGCATGTGACCAATCCTGGTTCAATCCCCAGAGCCAGAATTGTCCCAGTACCTCCAGGAGTGATCCCTGAGAATTGAGTCAAGGGTAAAGTGTGGGCGCTACTGGGTGAGGCCCAGAAACAAATAAGCTAACAAAACAACTTTGGATAAGTTATGCATTTTCTGGTTTCCTTATGTATAAAATAAATTTATCATAGTACCTATCTTATAAAGTAAACATGAAGCTTAAATAAGGTAATAAAAACAATTTGCATAGCACTTAAAACACAGTTAATGAAACAATCAGCTGTCATTATTATTTTAAATGCATTGCATTCCTGGATACTACTCTTTTGAAGTCACTTGCCATTCATAGAACCAAATAGTATCTCGTTCATGCAACCTTATATTTATCTATGAGGTGTCATCTTCCAAAGATCTGGGCAGGTCAGTAGCACAGGGATGAAATATATAGAGATGTATTAAGTAACATCAAAAGAGTCAAGTTATGAAATGGGAAGTAGAAATTGGAGCGGCTTATGTATATTTCTTGGTCTTATTTCCATTTTCCCAGAGTTCCCCTTCAGCACATATTTATAAAGTAAATTAAGGCCATGATTGATTTATGTCCTATTAGATTGATGCGGACATTCTTGGGAATCTAATGAATTATTCCTATTATTCACTGAGACTGCTAGACTCCATTGCTTTATCTTTATTTGAATGGCTTATTGACCAAATTAATCATCACAGTTTGGGAAGCGGAGAGATGTTACAACAGGTAAGTTTCTTGCTTTGCACACAGTCAACCTGGGTTTGATTCCCCAGCCCATGAGCACCACCAGGAGTGATCCATGAGCACTGAATCAGAAGTAAGCCCTACGTGTGTCCCAAACAAAGAAAGCAGTTTCATTTACTTTAATTACAGTAAATAGGTAATCTATTCCCAATTTGAATTGGATGCACTAGCATTAGTTTCCTTATTGTGATTTTTTTTAAGTTAGTAATCATATCTTACACATCTCCTCCAACCCCCCAACATACGGGCATTTTTTAATTTCTTGAAGGGGTAGTTTAATATTACCCAAAGTACTTTTATATTACCCATAGCATTTGGAAGTCTGAAACAGAACACAAGGTGGGTTCAAATCCAGCTACCACTGTTGGAGCTCAGCGGGGTCCCCAACAGATATTGGGGTTCAGCAGGTCTGATGACCATTCCCCCTGAATATTGGATAAAGGAATAGGATGGCAGGCCTCTTGGTAGTCAGGAGGCCATTTAATTCAAATCAAGTCTGCTAGTTATATCCTCCCCAAAAGTTGGAAGTTGGGAATTATAAGAGAGAATGGATTTTGATCCTGAAACAATGAAAAGGTGTAAAAGCCCCTCCTTCCTGGGCAATTTAACTGGAAATCTTGCCCCAGAGATTGAATACTGCCCTGGGCCTATAGACTTGCCCAGGACAATGGCAGAATCCCAGCCTGTTCGTTTCTCCATTCCTTTGCAGGTAAACAATCATAGTATTTCTAATCATTTTGTATAAACACATTAAAAGATACATTTATCTACAGCCAGGATTAAATTTATTTTTTTCCTTTTTATTTTATTTTTTTAATATTTTATTATACTACCATGAAATATACAATTACAACATTCATGTTTGGAGGTTTTGGTCACATAGTGTTCTAGCACCACGCCCTCACCAGTATCCATTTCCCTCCACCAATGTCCCCAATTCCTCCCCCTCCCATAGCCTGCCTAAATGGCAGATTCTTTATCTCTTTTCTTTCTCCCTCTCTCTCTTTTCCTTCTCTTACACATTGTGGGTTGCACTACATACATTTAGAGGCCATCATGTGCATTTTTTGCCTGTATTTAATGCTCAGTTCTAGATTGGTATTAGCCCTTTTAACATTTATTCACACATGTTCTCTTCTCTGTCTTACCTAACCTCTGACTTCCACAACTTTTCGGTAATTTTCACTTTTGGTAAGACCTCCTGATCCATGTTTTGCCTGACATTGGATTTTGGTGTCATAATATGTATCACTGTGTCGCTGTATCACTGTCTTCCCCTTCATCGTCAATTTGCTCGGGCGGGCACCAGTAACATCTCCATATGACCTGTCTCATGCGGGTAGAGCCAAAGGGCACCTGCTTGCTCCAGGAACATAAAGAGCCTCAAACCATTCCATCAGGTCATGGGAATGAGGTCTATAACTGTTACTGGTATTTGGCATATCAAATACGACACGGGTAGCTTGCCAGGCTCTGCCATGCGGGTAGCATACTCTTGTAGTCATCTCTAAATCCAGCATTTATTGATGAACCACGCGGCCGCTTGCAGCTGCACGAGCCAGGCTGTGATAGGCTGGTCTGCTGGTTGGAGTTCTGACGAGGGGGAAGTCCGGATGTGTAAAATGGAGTTCCTCATGGAGTGGGGGTGGTCTGGCTTGTGAGGCTCTGCTGGGGTGACGGGCCAGGGCTAGAACCTGCCATCCCTCCCAGGCACTTCATGAGCGGCTGGGCACAGTGAGAGCCAGTAGCAGCTCTGCCCCATGTCTGTCATATTATGTATGTATGTATATATATATATATATACATACATAATATGTATATATATTTATGTCATGCAAATATATGTAGTCATTCTATATCTCTCTCTTTCCTTCTGACTAATTTCATTCAACATGATCCTTTCCATGTCCATCCATTTATAGGCAAATTTCTTAACTTCATTTTTCCTAACAGCTGCGTAGGTATTCCATTGTGTAGATGTACCACAGTTTCTTTATCCAGTCATCAGTTCTCGGGCATACTGGTTGTTTCCAGGTTCTGGTTATTGTGAATAGAGCTGCTATGAAAATAAAAGTGCGGATTGTGTTTCCGCTGTGTGTTTTTGGCTTCCCAGGGTATATTCCCAGGAGTGGTATGGCTGGGTCAAAAGGGAGTTCAATTTCTAGTCTTTGGAGGAATATCCATATTGTTTTCCAGAAACGCTGTATCAGCCGGCATTCCCACCAACAATGGATGAGTGTCCCCTTTCCCCACATCCACGCCAGCACTTGTTCTTGTTGCTCTTTTGTATATGTGCCAGTCTCTGTGGTGTAAAATGATATCTCATTGTTGTTTTATTTGAATCTCTCTCTGATGATTAGTGATGATGAGCATTTTTCAGGATTAAGTTTAAGGGTGGCTTTTCCTGGGGACATCTTGCCATATATTCCAGACTACACTTCTCAGGCCATATTAGTTTTATCCTGCCCCAACAGGTTCCAAAATCAATTGCTTATCTTTGGGTCAGGACAGAGTTTGTTCCATGACTGTGCTCTTAAACTTATCATACTCCTATGATGCTTCCCCGACCCATGGCTAGGGTAGCTTACGCTCAGCTTGCCCTGGGTCCATCTGAGTCCTACCATGGGTCCCTTCTTTTGAGGTGTAAGGGAAATAGAATCAGTCTAAGGGCAACTGAGGGTTTAGGGTTAGGAAATATGAACAATACCCAGGAGTAAATATTCCAGCATTAATTATCTCCTGTATTACAAATGTATAGCCTGAACTGTCTTCCTGTGTCTAGATGAAAGGACATTGCTCTAGCATTAGAAGATGCAAAAGGGCATACAGGAAAGAGAAAAAACATTTTACTTACAATACAAAATCCTGGGCTGGCAACTCACTGCTCCTGGTTAGGAGATAGACAACTGCTGTGTAGGAAACAGAGGGCTATGAATAAGGGGTAATCCAACATACCGCCACATATTTTCTTTTTTTCTTTTCTTTATTTGCTTTTTGGGCCACATCTAGTGGATTTACTCCTGGCTCTGTACTCAGGAGTTACTCCTGGTGGTGCACGGCTAGTACCACTAAGTGGTACAGTATTTCGTTAAGGTCTCAGCTATCAGTACTACAGGGATAATGATAGCACCTGTCTCATGGACTCTACTGAAGATCCAGTGAGGTAATACCCACCTCTTAGGCCAGTGACCAGCAAAGCCATGCTAGGTCAATTGGCAGGAATTTAGAGTAGCAAGAGGGACTTAAAGAGAACCACAGAATTCCAATAATCATTGTGAGGAAAGGGAAAGAGAGACAGTCATGGATGAGTGAAAAGTGGATACAAAACTTGTGCATGCTCTCTCATGACTACTTGTTTAGACGTGATGAACCAATGTGCTTTTACATCTTCTTTAGTCTTCCTCAGTGACTTGAAGGAAAAATTCCCGGTCCGGGGGGTGAAACCAAGGCAGTTTGCCTCAAAACAAATAAACAAATAAACTAAAGGGATAGTTATTCAACTTGAATTTTGGGGTTGTCAAGATATCTGATGGTTAAGGGTCAGTAAGGTAACTCATTAG
>JAJIBD010010096.1:0-56709 GCA_021461705.1 Cryptotis parvus | reverse complement strand
ATGACCCAGCTTGGAATGATGGCAAATCCCACAGATCTTGGGGTAGCAGACACCAACCAGTAATGTGGGCTGCCCCACAGAACCAGGATTCAAATCTCAGCTCCACGCCATTTTTTTTTTTTTTTTTTTGGCTTTTTTGGGTCACACTCGGCAATGCTCAGGGTTTCTCCTGGCTCTGCACTCAGGAATTACTCCTGGCGATGCTCGGGGACCATATGGGATGCCGCAGATCAAACCAGGGCTGGCACAGGCCGCGTGCAAGGCAAACGCCCTACCGCTGGGCTATCGCTCCGGCCTCAGCTCCACGTCTTAACAGGAGTATAAAGGTCATGTGCGTAGTCGTTCAAAGCCAGTTTTCCCATCTGCAAAAAAGATGCAAAAGCACCTCTTTTGGGAAGGACAAGTAACTAAACAAGCAGCTATCTCTTTGTGGTGGTGGTGGTGGGAGGGCAACAAGCTCACTTGCAACCCTGCCGCTCAAGCGGAAGCTCTAGTGACCAGGCTAAGTAGCCCAGGCTTCCAGCTCCCAAGAGCTCCTTTAGACGGCCCCTCCATTAACCTATTTGGGCGGTAACCAGTGTCTAGCAGGCACCCCGGACTTGCAGAGTAAACATATGTGTTGACAGCAGCGGGCAAGTTCCTGGTGGACTCTGATAAGCGAAAAGTGGGGCCCACCACAAGCTCCAGGAAATTCGTCTTCGCTCTATGGCCACCAAGGACAAAACCCTCAGGTTTCCCCAGGCGCCTCTCTGTGTTCAGGGCAAGCGGGGCCTCTCACCAACTTCCTAGTCTAATCCAGGAAAAGAATCAGAATTGAAAGCCCGATATATAGCTCAGCGGAGGAGCAGCTGCCTTACATGTGGGGCCGACACCAGTCCCCACCCCAGTCCACTCTGCCCCCCTCTCCGGCCATTTACGGAACACTGGGTTTAGGGGACCCAGTTCTGTTCAGCGGGTTGTTTCACCGGAGGGCAGAGATCAAATGAAGTAAGGGTCCAACGAGGAACCCGAGGCCGGGAGTGTGTCGGTCGCGGTGGGGCTGGGTGGTGGCGGCGGCGACCCTCCACACTGCAAACCAGGCGTGCGGTGCGCTCAAGGTTGGGCGCGCACGTGGCCGCTGTGCGCTGGGGTCGGTGTGGACGGAGGACTGCCAACAATACCTCCAGGTAGGTCGAGGCAGGAGTCCGCAACCCAGGGCGCTGGGGACACGACCACAAGCACCTCCGCTGGACCACAGCTCACGACTCAGCAATTACCCCATGCCCTCGACTTACCCCCTCTGCGGTGCTGGCCGCCCCTTGCGGGGCGCGCTGCCACCCCTTACGGGCGCGCGGCATGGCGGGAACAGGGCGCAGGGGGCGCGGGGTCAGGGTCCGGGAGCGGCCGGGGGTCTCCAGGCCAGCGACACGCCAGCCGGTGAGTTGAGCTGACACTTGGGCAGACGGTGGGAGCCACACTCCGTGCGCGCCACCATCTTCGCGAGGCGCCCCGCCCTGCCAGGCGGGTTTCAGCGCCCAGCCTGCTAAACGGGTCGCCGGGAAGGCGAGTTCCGGTCGGCACAGCGCAGCTCCACGCACACGTGACCAAAACTACGATTCCCAGAGGCCTGCGCGCGTAGTGCCGTCGGCCGGGGGAGGCACAGAGCACTTTGGGGGGCTGTAGTTTACTCCGGAATCTGCAAGCCCACGACGCTCTCGCTAAACTATGCACCCACAATGCCCTAGGGGCGCCCCCACGTGCACACAAACAGATCACCAAGTTAACTAGAAGCTGCCAGTCACTGCAGAACCAGCTTCTCTGGGTATTTTCCCTGGGTGTGTTGCAGAGGGTCTGGGGAACGGCCGTCGAAGGGGCGAACAAGGCACTCGCCAGGACGGGAGCGGATCAGCCAAACCTCAGGCAGTGAAAGAATAAGTGACTTTATGATGAAAGCAGAGGACAGGCAACAGCTTGACACTTTTAGACACCAGCCACAAATCTTGGGACGCACCTGCCCCTAAAAACTTCCCCTATGATCTCATGGAGTCACAGAGGTGTAGGTTGCACTGTGGCAACCCCTAACTGAAAGCCACACTCTCCCTGGGGCTGTTTCCTGTCTTCCTTCCAGGACTGCAGATCGCAGGTGATCCTGGACCTTGGTTTCTTTTTAAAAAGGCCTAAAGGTTCTCCCGCCACCAGCCCTGTCCCATTCCCCCAGGGATCCCATGACAAGTGGGGGTGTGTACATGAGAGGACTGACTGACTATGAGCTGAAAAGGCCAAGAATGAGTCCTTCCTTCCAGGACTGGAAAATGGCAGCAGGGGAGGTGCAGGGGCAGGTGACTCCTGCCTTTAGGCTTTCTTCTTTAAGCTTAAATTCAGGCACCAGATCCTGGCATGTAGGGCCATCCCAGCCCTTGAAACAGTGGCAGATGAAGGATGTCCAAGCTTGAGGGCTGCCATCTGCCTGCACGTGCAGAAAGGCTTCCAGTTGGTTTGCTTCTCGCCTGACACAACGCCCATGGCCAAAGCAAAGCTGGTGACTGCAGGCCATGGACGCACTGGTCACCGTTGATCACATAGGGACCCAGGATGTCCACCAGGTATTCTGAGAGACTCCAACATTCCTCCTAAAGAAAAGGGAAGGATGCATCAGTGCACCCGCTCCACAGCCCTACCGTGGTGCCGTCCCATCAGACCCCAGTATGGGCCATGGCAGGCAGGAGAAGGCAATGATCACCTGAGAACTGGAGACATTCAGGTCCCCCAGAGCACCACGCCGGCTGCCCCCCAGTGCTGCACTCACGCCAAGGGTCTGCACAAGGTCATCCTGGAGGTAGAGAACTGCTAAGCCAGGGTGGCGCTGGCCAGGCCACCTCCACCTTCAAGAAACTTTTCCAGGGGCTGGAGCAATAGTCTAGTGGGTAAGACATTTGCCTTACATGCGGCGACCCGGGTTCAATCCTCGGCATCCCTGAGCACTGCCAGGAGTAATTCCTGAGCGCAGAGCCAGGGAGGGCGTAACCCTGAACATTGCCAGGTGTGACCCGAAAAAAAAAAGAAACTTCCCCATGGGCCAGAGCGGCAGTACAGAGGGTAAGGTGGTTGTCTTGTACAGAGAAGGGTTCAATCCCTAGTACCCCATATGGTCCTCTAGAGCCCGCCAGGAGTGAGCCCTGAGCACTAAGCCAGGAGTAAGTCCTGAGCAGTACAAGAAGTGGCACAAAAAAAACAAAAAAAAAAATAGTGAGCGTTGGAACAGAGCATTACCGGCAAAAGATACACATGATAGGGGCCGGGCGTAGCCCAGCGGGTGGGCGTTGCCTTCGCCGGCCGGCCTGCCGGCCTGGGTTCGATCCGGCATCCCATTGGTCCCCGGCACCGCGGGTGATTCCTGAGTGCAGAGCCAGGGTACCCCTGAGTTGCGGTGGCAAAAAGAAAAAAAAAAAAAAAAAAAGATACACATGATAACCTCTAAGTGTATGTATTACAATCCACAATATGTAGGAGAAGGAAGAGAGAAAGAGAGAGAGAGAGAGAGAAAAAAAGAAAAGAAATAAAGAACCTGCCAGAGAGGCAGGCTAGGGGAGTGGGGAGGGAATCGGGGACATTGGTGATGGGAAATGGACACTGGTGGAGGGGGATGGGTGCTGGAACACTGTATGACCGAAACTCAAACTTGAACATCTCTGTAATTGTATATCTCATGGTGGTATAATAAAATATTTTTAAAAAAAAATAGCAAGCAAGAGAAAGTCTTTCCTGGGGCTGGAGCAATAGTACAGCCTTGCACACAGCTGACCCAGGTTCAATACCTGGCATTCCATATGGCCTCCCAAGCACAACCAGGAATAATTCTTGGGTGTAGAGTCAGTAGTAACTCCTGAGCACTGATAGGGTGTGTAGCCCAAAACCAAAAACAAACAAAAAACTTCCCTAGCTAATTGACAACCCTCAGATTGCACTCAGAACAGGTCCTGTTGGTGTTAGCCTCAATGGCTTCTTAGGGGACCAGGCCAGGGTAGGCTCTTTGCCTTGTATGAGACCGACCGGTTTTGATCCCCGGCATTCCATATGGCCCCCCATCACAGCCAGGAGTAATTTCTGAGTGCAGAGCCAAGAATAAGCCCCTGAGCATCACCAGCATGACACAAAAAGACAAAAAAAAAGGCTTCTCAGGGTGTCTCCACACAAATTCCTCAAACCAGGGCTCGAAAGACTAAGCCTGACCTCCTGCCATGAACATCTCCTGGGTAGATAAACCTCCTCCAATGCTCCGTGCCACCCTCCTCAGAACGAAATCATAGTCTCTTTTCCAAAACCCCCACTGGGCAATATCCTCTCCTCAGATCATCTTAAGACAGGGCCAGTCCTCCCCCACGCAGACCCTAGACCTCACCTTTCACACTCACCCGGCTTAGGAACTTTTCAGAGTCTCGGTGTGTGAGGCGAGAATAGGCAAAAACAGGCAGGGGGTGTGGGTGTCCAATAAAGGCCACACGGAAGGCCTCCTCCAGGCGGTGCCGGACAAATGCCTGGTAGTGAGAAGGCGGCAGGCCGGCTGGGAGGTAGATGCTGGGGAAGAGAGCCGTGGAGGCGGTCCAGAGCCACTGCAGCTGGCTGTTGCGGTCGATGGTCTGGGGGTGGCACTCGCCTGTATAACCGAAATCCTCATTGTTCCAGGCATTGCCGCAAGCTGGGAATCCATAGAAGCCCCAGTGCCCTTTGGGCTTCAGTGCCTTGCCCAGCCACAGGGTGATCTCCATCAGTGACTGGGCTGCCTTCTCAAAGCTAGTCTTGGCCTTATTCTGCAGATCCTTGGGTTCTATGTTGGGGTATAACTTGTGTATCCATGACAGCGAGGCCTCTTGATAAACTTGACGGTGGCCCCAGTTTCCGTCCCAGAGTGGATACCACTGCTCCCAGTCCAGCACTGCCAGGCCAAAGAAGCCAGGTTTCAGCCTGTGTTGGATCTGGTAGCTGGCTTTGGAAAGGTGGTGGTCCAGGGGCACAGCCTGGGGGATGCCCCCATGGTGAACTTTGCCCTCAGGTTCTATGTAGGGATAGAGGCCGAACTTCGTTCTTGTAGAAGATGGTGATGTTCTGGCCATGGAACTGCTGCTTATGGTTGGCAATGATGCCCAGAGACTCTAGCGGCAGGTGCACCCGTAGTGGGTGTTACACGTTGCTGAGGGAACGTTCCATAGAACTATGAAGGGCCGTTCAAGAACCTGCAGCAGCGACTGGCCATACCCCAGGCAAAGGCCCAGCCCTAGCACTAGGACCAGGCCTCGCTGCATGGTCATGCCCCAGAGACGGAGACCTGCAGGAAAGAGGGAGTGTGCTTAGAGGCCAGAGTCACGGCTACTGCAGGGAGAGCCGTCACCCTGGGCCTCCCCACCTGCTTGGGGAGTGGGGAAGGAACTGCAGGAGGATCCACGGCTCTCTGAGCTGAGAGCTCTCCTCCCTGTAGTGCTGACAGCATTACTGTGCCCTGTGACAATCCACAGCCCTCACAAGTCCTTTCCCTTCCCCTGCCCATCTATCCCTGGCCCCAAGAGCACGCAGTCCCCACCTTGCCTGGCTTAATTTAAACTCAGCACCCAGGTCTCCGGGGTGATGGCACCTCCCCTGAAAGGTCTCTTGGATCTCTAGGCGGGGGCACACTTGAGCACCGCTATCCCAGCACGGACCCTGCCACGGCACTCCTGTGTGCTGGGGTCAAGGCCTTCAAGGCTTGGGGCGGAGCGATAGCCCAGCAGGTAGGGGCGTTTGCCTTTCACGCAGCCAGCCTGTGCCGGCCTGGGTTCGATCCCGGGCATCCCATATGGTCCCCGAGCACCGCCAGGAGGTAATTCCTGAGTGCAGAGCCAGGAGTAACCCCTGAGCATCGCCGGGTGTGACCCAAAAAGCAAAAAAAAAAAGGGCCTTCAAGGCCTGTCTGGTTCCCCCCCCACGCCTGTGCCCAGTCCAGGGCCTGGCCCACAGTCAGTGCTCAGAAACAGGGATGAGTTTATGTTTCCGTTCGCCTGGCAGAAGAGGAGGGGCTCCTGCAAGACTGCGAAGTGCCTGAAAGGCTCAACAAATAAACGGCCACAGCCACCCCCAACAGAAACCTTTATTCAGTCACTGACAGCCCAGAGCCATGAAACCATTCCTAGCCCATTTGCTGCCCAGAAACAGGCCTGGGCTCAAGCAGAGCCAGCGACTATGGGCTGAAGTACAGCTGGAGTGCTCAGGCTGACAGTCCTGGCAGTTCGCTGGACCCGGAAATACAGTGCTTTCCCTGGGGACCCTCATATATCCTTTTCCATCCAGAATATGGGGCATCCTCTCAGGTTGTGATACTGTGTTTCCAGCAGGCTTTGTGGCAGTGGCGCTGATGGAGATCGGGGACAGGCGGTCACGGGCTTGGGTAGGGGTGGTGGAGGGGGAGGCGGCAATGGTGGCGGCTCCCTGGGGTTTCCAGGGCATCATGGACAGTCAGACAAGGCGCCTTGGAGAAGGCACTGAGTAGGGTGGTGGGCAGTCGTCGGCTGGCGAAGACCAGACCCTGCACAGGCTCCCTAGCCGGTAGCCCAGATGGGTGTAGAAGTGCAGCTGGTCCTGGGTGGTGAGGTGGAGCCGATGGAAGCCCCGAGCCTGAGCAAAGTCCTCTAGGCCTTCCATAAGGCGGCGCCCAAAGCCACGGCCCCTCAAGGCCCGGGCCACTACCACTGTCTCCACCAGGAGGCTCTCAGGCCGGTTCAGCACCGGGACAGGCGGGCATGGCCCACCACAATGGGGGCTGCTTTGGGTGTGGGGCCAGGCCCTAGCAGCATGAGGCAGAGGGGGAAGGCATCCGAGGACTGGCCCAAGGAGTGCAGGCGGGAGGCGCGGCTGCGGGGCCACTGCTCATTGATGAGGTCAGCACAGGCGTCCAGGAGCTCGGGTCGGCAGTGCACAGGCTCCAGGGTCAGCTCAGCCAGGGTGGGAATGGGGGCTCCTCTGGCTGCAGTGCAGGATCCAGGGCCAGCTCAGTCAAGCCAGGACTGAGGGTCATCTCTGGCTGGCACGCAGAACGCAAGGTCAGGCTCAGGGTCAACTCTGGCAGGCGCACAGGATCCAGGCTCAGTTGAGTCAGGCTAGGAGCCAAAGTCATCTGCTGGTCTGCAGGTGGCTCGGTGGCAGGCTGGGGGTTAGGGCCACTGTTTCCGTGCAGTGGCATCTTGTCAGCCCACAGGAGAGCTCTTCTGGAGGACAACAGCCATGCTGGGCTGTGTGAGGAGGGAGGACAGAGTCGGGACAGGGAAGAACTGAGAGTGCAAGGACTGCCATGCATGCTGAAACAGGAGCAGAGGCGCCAGCCCATACCCACCTGATGGCAGGCAGGGGTACCTAGAGAGGAGCAGCGCCCTGCCCCTGTGGGAGCTGGTGCTAGTGAGAACTTGGGGCGCCTTGCCCACACGAGACAGTGGCTCCGGCCAATGGTGAACTGCGGAAGGCTGGGGTAGAGCCTGAGAGCCTGGGCCCGGGCCCACTCTGGGTCCAGCACTGTCCTTCCTCACAACTAGTCCAGCTGGACACCACTGCAGCTGGTGAGCGTCAGCAGAACAAGCGAAAGAAGACACCTTGACACCCCACTTAAGCACATCCAAAGTTCCCTTCAGAGGGAATGGGATCCCTAGGAGTTCGCTCTCCTGCCCCCGCTCCTCCAACTTTATTCCAGGATTCAGATTTTATGAGCACACAGTCAAGCCATGGTACTGTTCTACTCCTGTAACCGACCCATGGGCCTCGGTCTACTCATATTACTCGTCCACCCGTAAGGCTCCATTTCCCCCTCCCGGGAGCTGCTCTCTGACTGGGCACAGAGCTTACGCTCCCTGTCCCAATGCTGCCTAGCCCGGGCTATTTCACTAGGCGTGGAGGACCCAGCCGTCCTGTCAGAGGAGGCAGTGACTGCAGTCACAGAGCAGGCTAATTCCATACTGGTCAGGGTTTCTTAATCACTCTAGATAAGTCTCGCTGCTTCCTTTTAAGGACCTACGGACCTCAGGACCTACGTAATCTACAGGAGTGTCCAACTGCCATAAGGCTGGGGGGCCCAGACCTGACTTCCAACACCTACACCCTCATGGTTGCCCATCTTACTCCAGGCCCTGGTGATTTTCTGGCGAGGAGGGCCACAGGGCTCCACCTTTCTACTCACCTGCTCCCGAAGGGGGCGTCCTGCCTCTCCCACCCGGTCCCTGCCGCCTCCACGGAAAGGCCCCTGAGCTTGAGGCTAGTTCCACACAAGTCGGTAACAGGTGGCCGCTCCCTCACACCATATCCCGCTGAGATGGCTCCACGCCCCTCACCTGCATCGGTCTAGGTCGCCTAGGTCGGAAGCCCCAAGTCTTCCCGCCGGTTCAACCCCTTAGCATCGACCCCACCCACTGTGGGCGGGGCTCCTGAATCCTCAGCGGCGGCCCCGTCTCTTCCAGTACCTCAGTTTCCCGTTCCCTCCTGCCAGTCACAAAACCGTGGGGATGGGAGGTTAGGGGAGCCTGACTCTGGGCAGTATGGTACGGCATGCTCGGGGAGGAAACGACAGACGCAGGAAGGGCGCGCGGGGCGGCACAGCTCCCTAAGGACCACGCGAAGCAGACGAGAAACGCGGGGAGTAAGGGGAGACCGACACGCCGCGCGTGGGGGAGAGGGTGGTACTGACATGTTAGAAGCTGAGCTCCGGGATGCTCCGTGTCCTCACTCCGCACGGATCGCAAAACTAGCTGGACTCCGAGCGCAGACGCCTCCGCCCGCGCTGACCCCTAGCGGTGCGGCGGACGCACTGCAGCCGTTGCGGCCCGCGGCGCCATCTCCTGGCCGGAGTCCTACTGGGCAAACGGGCTCGGTCCCCGGCGGTCTGCGGCTCGGCAAGACTCGGCCTCGCCCCTCCCGAGCTTAGGCGCCACCTCCTGTTGCCTCTGCCTTCTCCCCGCCCGGTGCCCGACAGGCTGGGTCTCTGGCTTTTTGCGTCACCTTTTGGGTCCTGCTTCATTTCCGCTCCGCGGAGGCCCTGCCGGGTCCGACGCAACACCCAGCTCAGACTGATTGCTCCCCCAAATTCGTTCTGTTTCGGCCCCAGCCCCTGTCCCCTAGCCCGGTCCCCCGCCACGTCCAGCATGTGAGAGCAGTCAGGTGGAGCTTCCAAGGAGCTAGGACGCAGGGACTTTGGAACAGGCATTGGATCTGAGAGAAAGCGAGCTTTTTCCCGTGCCCGAGGCCCAGAGCGACACTCCGTAGGACACATTATTAAAAGTTATTATTAATAGTTTAGGTACTAATGATTTCAATAGTGCTTAAGTTTGTATACTGGTGCACATCACCACCACCGGGTGCCCATTGTGCTTTGGCCAGATTATTTTTAGTGCTCAATAAACAGCTTTCCAAAGAAGAAGTATGTGTGAGTTAGTGTCCGGACTGGTGCTTCTGATTAAATGAGGTATGCCTGACTGCTGACCATCACATACGTTAGGAACTCCAGGCCTCTTCTCCGTGTCTCCCTTTCTTTCTTTTTCTCTTTTTCTTTTTGTCTTTGGGCTACACCTGCCAGACCTCAGGACCTACGTAAACTAAGGGATTACTCCTGGCGGTGCCTCAAAAAAATAAAAAAATAGAATGAAAACAGGCTCAGAGTCACCTGGAGATGTTTATGATCCTGCTGTGGGGGGGGCCTAAGGAGAGCAAACAGCACCTGCCAGAGCCTCTAAATCTCTTACGCAACATCCGCAGGCAACTGTGCACGTGCAGAGCTGGCCATGGCTGAGTGGACTCTTTGAGCTGATTTTTGGGCCACACCCAGCAGTATCCAGGGACTACTACCAGCTTTGTACTTGGAGGAAGGTTGCTGTAGGTCACGAATCAGGTATCAGACTGGGGTCTTGTAGCCTGCAGAGTATGTGCTAGTCCTTTGAGCCGTTTCCCTTGCCCTGATCATCTTTGAGTATGGCCAAGCTGAGTGCATTAGGTGCTCTGTGTGTGTGGCGTGCGTGTGTGTGTGTAGCTTGTGACCAGTCACGATGTGCTCTGCTGCTCACACCTTGCTCCGCTCCACCCTTGGTAGCAGCGACATTGGAATTCTGTAGACATCTGCTCCAGATCTTCAGGTGAGAGAGCACCGTGCAGGGTTGGGGGCCCACCAGACTGGCGGTAAATGGAGAAACTGGCAGGGTTGAGAAGGAGAAGGGCATCGGGGGTGGCTGGGGCGCCGGGGCAAGCGTCCCATGGCTGGAGCACAGGGGCTTCACTGCACAGACGAGCCCCACTCGTCACGTTGACAATGAAGGGCCCCAGCGTGGTGTCCACATATTTCTTGACGGCTTCGCATGATTCCTGAGTGTGAGAGGGAGTGTCAGGAACAGCATGGCCAGGAGCCTCCATAGGTCGCTGAGGCCTTCACCTGCCAGTAGCCAGGTCAGCAGGGATAGAAGGGGACTTCCCAGTAAGGAGTGGTCCCAGCAGCCCCTTACCTTGGTTTTCGTGTCCTCCGAGCTCACCCACAGCACTACTCCTGCCGCTCCCTGGGCTGCGCTTTCTCCAAGGCTGTGCTCCAGTTCTTCCTGAAGAAGAGGATGGCAGAGCGCTGTGGAGCCTCCCCTGCTCACAGCACACTGCTGGGACCATGGCAATGCTAGTTCAGACAGTCCCCTACTCTGGGGACAGGCAAACCCATCATCAATCCAGCCAGTGCGTGCCACACAGCAGGTGGGAGCTGAATCTTTCTGATGAATGCACAATTGGCTGTGCTGTGCCCCTATAGAATAGGTACCCAAAGGGCATGAGAATGATTGGATAAAAGTATCCCAAGTCTCTGTGTCTTCAGCTACTAAAGCAAGTGCCTGGTTTACTATGAAGTAGGTGGGACCTGTTGGATTACTTGATATACTTGCTAGTCTTGTTGTTGGACTACTTGCTTATTTGCCAGCCCTGGGTTTTTGTAGTGCTAATGAGGAACTGTTTTTCTCCTTGGACAAGTCTTTTGCATATACTTATGCTAAGGGATTTGTTCTTGTATAAACACAAAAGATAGTAGGGTTATTTAACTCTAAATTATTTACTCCCTGGGTGTCCATCATATTTTCCAACTATAAGCCTCAGTACCATTTAGACTGAATCTAATTCCTCACTTCCTCAGAGGGTCCCTACAAGGGACTGAATTTATGGCATGTCTGGACCCTGGTGAGCCAGGAGAAGAGCTCACCCTGGCTTCAATATGGACAATTTTAGAGTAAGCCCTGCTCACACCCAAAGTTTTTTTTTTTTTTTGGGTCACACCCAGCAATGCTCAGGGGTTACTCCTGGCTCTGCACTCAGGAATTACTCCTGGCGGTGTTTGGGGACCATATGAGATGCTGGGGATCAAACTCAAGTTGGCCACATGCAAGGCAAACACCCTACCTGCTGTGCTATCGTTCTGGCCCCCAAAGTTTAGAGCAAGGTCAGAATAGCTTTATTCTGCCCTAAGATAAGCTGTGAATTTCCTGCCGCAGATGCAGAGCTGTTGTTGTTGGAGATAGGATCCTGAGGGGGATGGAAATGATCAATCTGGCAAGGGGAGCATAGTCTGGATCACGTGACGTGGTCTCCCCAGAAAAGATTATTAATCTTGGGTGTAGTTATATATGCTTGATCCCTTACTGAATTAATACAAGATGACTAGAAATATTGAAACGATTGTTTACAGGCTTAGGAGAGACAAGTGCTGTGCCTTAGCATCTCAGCAGCCTTGGGAAGCTGGGGCACACCCCCCTGAGGACTTTGCCCCAGTAAGTTGCCATTTTTTTTTTTTCTTTGCTTTTTTGGGGTCACACCCGGCAATTCTCAGGGGCTACCTCCTGGCTCTGCACTCAGGAATTGCTCCCTGGCAGTGCTCGGGGACCATATGGGATGCTGGGGATTGAACCCAGGCTGGCACAGGCCGGCCGCGTGCAAGGCAAACGCCTCTACTCGCTGGGCTATCGCCCCGGCCCCTAAAGGCTAAGGCTGAGGGCAGGCTGCCCAGCAAAAGCCTACAGCACCCGGTATTCCCAGGCGGTCTCCCATCCAAGTACTAACCAGGCCCGACCCTGCTTAGCTTCCAAGATCAGACAAGGGCGGGCGGCCAGCGGTAGGGCGTTTGCCTTGCCGCGGCCGCCCATGCTGGCCTGGGTTCGATCCCGGCATCCCATATGGTCCCCGAGCACGCCAGGAGTCATTCCTGAGTGCAGAACCAGGAGAAACCCCTGAGCATTGCTGGGTGTGACCCAAAAAGCAAAAAAAAAAAAAACCAAGATCAGACAAGATCCGGCGTGTTCAGGGTGGTATGGCCGTAGACTAAGTTGCCAGTTTTTACCTCATTGTTCCACCGTGATTACACCTGTCCCCAGCCTCTGCATAAAATATATCTCTTGCTCTTTGGGGGTTCTGAGAAGCTGTTGGTCAGTGTTAAGCTGGGAGAGTGTGTGTGGCAGTTGGTGTGGAGGAAGGTGTGTGAAGTAGTAAAGCCTTGGGTTTTCTAAACTATGCTCATGCTTCTTTGGTCATCAACCCCAAACGTGACAGGAAACCCAACGGACCCAAATACTGTTGGGGACCTCAAACAGCCCCAAAGAAGTACACTCACCAGGGGCAGAAAGTCGTTTGTCTTTCCATAGAAGATCTTAAGGTATGGCAGCACAGGCAGATTGGGGTTCCCCCACACCCAAGGCCACTCGGAATGCCTCACCCACTCGGTGCCGCACAAACATCTGTGCCTTCCCGGTGCCCTTGAGCGAGGAAGGCAGGTAGATACTGGGGTAGAGGGCACTGCTCTGGTTCCACAGCCACCCCAGCTTGTCATTTTCATCAAGGATGTTCGGAGGGCACTGGCCTGTGTAGTCAGGGCTCTGAACATCATCATTGAAGCATTCAGGGAACTGATAGAAGCCCCAGAGGCCGTGGGGTCGCAGTAGCTGCCCCAGCTTAAGTGTGTTGCCCATCCAGGCCTGTGCGGCCACCTGGAACTGGTTCCGGGCTACCTCTTCCACCTGGGGAGCAGGCCAGTGGGGGTGCTGTGCCTGGACCAGTGCCCTGGAGCGCTGCCGGTAAATGTCCTTGCTGTCCCAATTGAAGGCCCAACGTGGGCGCCATGACTCCCAGTCAATGACTGCCAGCCCTGAGAAGGTGCACTTCGGGAATGGCAGCCAGGATGTCCTGGAATGAGCGGGCCAGGTGAGTGTCCAGGCTGGCATTCTGGGGCAGACCACCAAACACAGGCTCCCCCTTGGATGTGTAATAGGGGTAGGTGCCCAGCTGGGAGCTGTAGAAAATGGTCATGTTGGGGCCACGGAAGGTCTGATTTGGGTTCACTGTCACATCAAAGACACTGACATCCACATCCACGTTGTACTCCTCCAGGCATCCCTGGCTGTCGCCGTTCCAGATGGTGGAGAAGGGCTGGTTGGGGACTATAGAGTCCCTGGAGCCTTGGGCTGTGGTGCCGGGCCAGATCAGGAAGAGGGCGCCGATGGGAAGCAAGTGGGCTGCCATGGTGCGGGCCACTCTGGAGAAACCTGTGGTGGAGGGGGCGCTGAGAGAAGGCCTTCCCTCTGAGGTTGGCTGGGAAAGGCCCTGGGGAGTCCTGAAGCTGCTTGACTTCAGCGACCATTGGGGTCATGAAGTCACGTGGCTTCAGGTAGGCAGTGACCTGCAGGGGTTCAGGCATGTCTGCAGGGCCAAAGAGAGGCAGGCTGCCCTAACAGGTATTGGAGACCTTTGACGTCCTCCCTCAGGAATCCCGACCAGCCATGCAGGGAGGGGATGCTGGGTAGATAAAGGAGCCCAGCCGCCCTGTCCACCCTCCAGTCTCCCCACTTCACCCTGCTGACCTCAGAGCTGAAGGGCCCCATGCTCCGATTTTCCAGACCCCAGGGCAAGCAAGAGCAAATCAGGGCTCAGCAAGATGTTCAGCTTCCTTCTGACCTCCAAGCCCCAGAGACTCAGAGAGGAACTAACAGTTGCCGGTGAATCAGAGCTTTTGTACCAGTGACCCCGCCCAGTCCCGGGGCGGGCTGAGAGGGTGGCCGCGGGTTAACCGGCTGGGCCAGCAGCGGAGCCTTCTGCAGACCCAGCAAAGTGCCCCGTTGGGGTGGAGTGGGGTGGGGGCCGGGCGGATGAGGCCTCTCCTGCCCGGTCAGCACTGGGTCAGGCTTTGTGGTTGGACTCGGCCCAGGGTGGAGGCGGAGGCAGTGCAGGGAGCCGTCTGGTAGCAGGCCTGTTTATACTGGAACCTGGGTGCCCAGGGAGTGTAGCCGAGAACCGTGTACTGCAGACGGCTTTAAGACATGTCTGGACCCTGGGGGGTTCTGTTGCTTTGTAGCCTCTTCCGCGGAAACATTTTAAAAGGGTTCTGTTGGGGGGCTGGAGCGATAGCCCAGCGGGATAGCCCAGCGGGATAGCCCAGCGGTAGGGCGTTGCCTTGCACGCGGCGGTGCCGGTGCCGCCCGGTGCCGGCCCGAGAGTTCGATTCAGCATCCCATATGGTCCCCCGAGCACCGCCAGGAGTAATTCCTGAGTGCAGAGCCAGGAGAAACCCCTGAGCATCGCCGGGTGTGACCCAAAAAGCAAAAAAAAAAAAAAAAAAAGGGTTCTGTTATTTACTTTGCATCCGTTTCAAAGTGTGCATAATACAATGTTTAAAATTGGGGGCCGGAGCGATAGCCCAGCTGGTAGGGCGTTTGCCTTGCACACGGCCGGCCCATGCCGCCTGGGTTCGATCCCCAGCATCCGATATGGTCCCCTGAGCACCGCCAGGGAGTAATTCCTGAGTGCAGAGCCAGGAGTAACCCCTGAGCATCGCGGGTGTGACCCAAAAAAGAAAATAATAATAATAATAATAAAAATAAAATTGGGGCCCATGGGCCGGAGTGATAGCCCAGCGGGTAGGGTGTTTGTCTTGCATGCGGCCAGCCTCTGCCAGCTCGGGTTCAATCCCGGCACCCCATATGGTCCCCCGAGCACCGCCAGGAGTGATTCCTGAGTGAAGAGCCAGGAGAAACCCCTGAGCATTGCCGGGTGTGACCCAAAAAAAAAAAAAAATTGGGGCCCACGGCTGGAGCAATAGCACAGTGGATAGGGTGTTTGCCTTGCAGCTGCCAACCGGGGTTCGATCCCCGGCATCCCAGATAGTCTCCCAAGCACCGCCAGGAGTAATTCCTGAGTGAAGAGCCAGGAGTAACCCCTGAGCATCGCAGGGTATAACCCAAAAAGCAAAAAATATAAAATAAAATAGGAGGCCGGAGCTATAGCCCAGCGGGTAGGGCGCTTGCCTTGCACGTGGTGCCCATGCCGGCCCGGTTCGATCCCCGGCATCCCATATGGTCTCCCCGAGCACTGCCAGGAGTAATTCCTGACTGCAGAGCCAGGAGAAACCCCTGAGCGTTGCCGGGTGTGACCCCCCAAAAAAAAAAAAGCAATAAAATAAAAATAAAAATAAAATTGGGGCCCAAGCGATAATACAGACAGTAGGGCGTTTTCCTTGCACTCGGCAAATCCAGGTTCCGATTCCCAGCATCCCATATGATCCCCGAGCACCCAAAAAAGATCAAAAAAGAAAATTTTTTGTTGGTATAAAAACAAATTTAGGACCCATGAGACAACTCTAAAAACTTGAACACAGGAGCGATAGCCCAGCCGGTAGGGTGTTTGCCTTGCATGCGGCTGGCCTGTGCCGGCCTGGGTTGGATCCCAACAGCCCATATGGTCCCCTGAGCACCGCCAGGAGTAATTCCTGAGTGCAGAGCCAGGAGAAACCCCTGAACATTGCTGGGTGTGACCAAAAAAAAAAAAAAAAAAAAAAGACATGAACACAGCCTGGCATGCACATGTCAGGAGTTTGGTCCTTAGGGGCCAGAGAGATAGTCCAACAGGTAGGGTGTTTGCCTTACATGTGGCCTACCTGGATTCGATCTACAGCATCCCATATGGTTCCCCAAGTACCACCAGGAGTAATTCCTGAGTGCAGAGTCAGGAATAACCCCCTGAGTATCGCCGGTGTGACCCAAATGCAAAAAAAAAAAAAAAGTTTGATGTCTAACTACATCAACTGTTGAGCATCACCAGCCAGGGCTCTGGGCTTGCCCCATTCTGTATGCGGAGTAGCTGGGTCTGGGCACTGAACTGTCCAGTTCACACAGTCAGGCAGGCATTGCTGGGAGTATCCCCACTAGGCCCCTTGAGCACGGCTTGGGAGGTTGTTGCATACACTGTTGCCCAGAGCCTTTGCATCTTGCCTGGAGTTACCTCCTGCAGGCCACTTTGTAGATAAGGAGAAGAAAACAGTTTGAACCTGTGACTTTATGTGGCAGTATATCTTACCATGTATTCTATGTTAGCTGGTATAAATATTTTCTCTCATGCTACCACAATCATCGTGAGATTAGATTTATCTTACCAGTATATTTACCTGGCCACGTTGGATCTCTAAGTAATTAGACCAGAGAGAAATGCTGTTTGTCTCCAAGCAAGCAAGCAAGTGTGGCTCTCTAATAAGTATAAAGGATAATATATAAAACAACTATGAAGTAAAGATGAGAATCTTGTGAAGGCTTGAAGAAACATATGCCTGGCTGTAGAATATCCATTGGTACAGATTCATGCTCCCTCTACATAGGATTTGCAGGAACACCCAGGCAGAGCTTGGCTGGGGCAATATTAACATTTCAGTGGGGCTAGGTGAGGTCCTGGGAGACGTTATCTGAGGGGGATTGACCCTAACTGCTTTCCGTTGATGTGGGCCAGACTGGGCTGAAAAGTTATGAAAGCTGTAGCCTGCTTTCTTCCAGCCCTTTTTGCTTTTTGGCCATTTTGGCTCCTCTTTGCTCTCTCCCTCTCCTCTCCTTCTCTCCCTTTTCTTCCCTGTTGGGGCCTTAGCGTGGTAGTGGCTGTCTTGGCCTAGGATTCTAAAGCTACACGTGGCTGGAGCCCAGCTAGGAACCTAAAGTCCGGGGTTTTCCTGTTACTGAATTGTATACCTGAACCTGGGAGAGTAAAGTCTTTTTTTTTTCTTTTTTGGGTCACACCCAGCGATGCTCAGGGGTTACTCCTAACTCATTTTGCTCAGGGAACTACTCCTGGCGGTGCTCAGGGGACCGTATGGGATGCCAGGGATCGAACCCGGTCTGCCACATGCAAGGCAAACGCCCTACCCGCTGTGCTATCACTCCGCCCCGAGTGTAAAGCCTTTTTTTTTTTTTTCCGCTTTTTGGGTCACACCCGGTAATGCTCAGGGGTTAGTACTGGCTCTGCACTCAGGAATTACTCCTGGCGGTGCTCGGAGGACCATATGGGATGCCGGGAATCGAACCCGGGCCGGCACAGGCCAGCCGCGTGCAAGGCAAACACCCTACCCACTTGGCTATCGCTCCGGCCCCCTCGAGTGTAAAGCCTTTAAAACTGCGCTGGTTCCTGAGTGCAGAGGCAGGAGTAACCCCTGAGCAATGCCAGGTGTGATCCAAAAAAGCAAAAAATAAATAAATAAACAAAACTGCACTGGACTCCTGAGTGTTCATCCATTCCCTGCTGACTTCGGAGGTAGAAGGGAACTTTTTTCCTGATATCGTTGGGGGACCCCAGCGGCTCCCTGCCATCTGGGTGGGCATGAACCACCAACCTTTTGGTGAAAATTTGCTGGATTCTCGTGTCTTTCTCAGTCCACTGGTCGCCAATCCCCTGGGGCAGAAGAGCATCCCCTGACCCTGCTCCCGGACCTTGTTGGGGTGCCCAGCATACCCTGACAAGTGCAGGTTCCACAGAGACATATACCCTGCTCCCGGATTTTGTCGGGGAGTCCAGTGTACCCCGACAAGAGGTCATCCCCCAAAAAGAGAAGTAGAATCGAGACTGAGTTCATACATATACAGTTAGTGTACAAGTATTCATTATTATTTCTTTCTTTCTGATAAAAAAAAAGGAAAGGAAAATGAGGGGCTGGAATGATAGTGCAGGATGTTTGCCTTGCAAGCAGTTGACCCGGGTTGGATCCCTGGCATCCCATATAGTTACCTGCACCACCAATTCCTGAGTGCAGAGACAGGAGTAACCCCTAAGCATCTCGGAATGTGGCCCAAAATTAAAAAAAAAAAGGCAAAATGAAGCCTTTGTATCATCTCCCCTTCTGGCTTTCGCCCCCTCTCCCCCCCAATCTCCCCAACAGTGCTGGAGGCAACCAGGATTACCCCAGGTGGAGCTCAGGAAGTTGGTGGTGCTGGGGCTCAAACCAGGGCCATGTTCATGCCAGACTTGGGCTACAGGGCTGAGTCATCTCTGCAGTTCAAATTAAAACATTTTTGTGGGAGCTAAGGCGATAGCTCAAGGGCTTAGAGTGCATAATTTGCTGCAGGAGTCTTGTCTTGGGTTACAGTGGCCTTCAGTGAAGCCAGAAGCAGCCCCTAAGTCCCACTGGGTGTAGCCCAATCTCCTCCCCAAAAAAAAAACACACAAAAAAACATGTTTGCAGAGGCTAGAGAAATGGTTCAATAAGCTGAGTATATTTCATATGTGAAAGGCCTGTGTTCTACCCTAGTACCTCATGGTCCCCTGAGCACTGCTGGGAGCAACTCTCAAGTACAAAGCCTGGAGGGGATTTTATACCAAGTATAGTCAGTGTGGCACGAAAACAACTTTTGTTTTGTGACTTGTAGTCCTGTATCAACTGAGCCCAGTGGATGAGAGCCGCACCCTTTAGGGGATGTTTCTGAGGCACTATGTCAAACAGAACCATGGTGCCCCTGTGTACACGCACTGTGAGGCCCCTGTGTACACTCACTGTGAGGCTCCTGTGTACACTCACTGTGAGGCTCCTATGTACACGTACTGTGAGGCCCCTGTGTACACTCACTGTGAGGCTCCTGTGTACACGCACTGTGAGGCCCCTGTGTACATGTACTGTGATGCCCCTGTGTACACATACCATGATGCTCCAGTTACTCACTGTTTAGGTGTGTAGGACCCAGTGCTGGGATGGGGTGTGAGAGACTTCGGTCTGCTGAGAAGACTCAGTGTTTACGTGACCCCAGGCATGTGCACAGAATATCATGAGCCCATGCTTACTCACCCTCTTGTGGTTTCATGTGTTTGTTGACCCAAAAGCTGGTAATTCAGACAGGCAAGCTTCCGGTAAGCTCAGGTTCAGGCTAGTCCCAGGATGGACTGAAGGAACATCTTATCTCTGGCCCAAAAGAATGTGTCACCTGGAAGAATGTGTCACCTGGGGCCGGAGTGATAGTAAGTGGGGAGGATGTTTGCCTTGCATGCAATCCATCCGGGTTCGATTCCTGGCATCCCTTATGGTTCTCCAAGGACCGCCAGGAGTAGTCAGGAATAACCCCTGTGCACTGCCAGGTGGGACCCACAAAGCCAAAAACAAAAAAAGTGCCTCCTGGACTTACAGACAGAACCAGAGTCAGTGGCATGTCCTCCCACTGTGTCGCACCACACAGCAACCTTGCCATCCTGTAAGACCAAGCCCCTGTGGTAGCAGTCGTGACACTGCTCCAGGGAGCACCTTGCAGGGTTGGGGGTCTGCTACCAGGCTAGTGGTAAATGGAGAAACTGGCAGGGTTGAGGATGAGGACAGCATCAGGGTGCTGGGATGCCAGACACAGCATCCGTGGCTGGAGCACAGGGGCTTCACTGCACAGATGGCCATGGAGCAGTGCCATGGCTGCTACCACTGGGGATTGTTCTTACAGGATGGCAAGGCTGGAGAAGCGGGCAAGGTTAAATAAGATGATAGGGGCGGAGCGACAGTCCAGCGGGTAGGGCATTTGCCTTGCATGTGGCCGACTTGGGTTCGATCCCCAGCATCCCATATGGTCCCCCAAGCACCGCCAGGAGTAATTCCTGAGCAAAGAGCCAGGAGTAGCTCCCTGAGTATTGCTGGGTATAACCTCAAAAGAAAAATAAATAAATAATTAAGGTGACAGCCCCGGGTCTGGGGTGTGTCTGTCATAGCCAGAGCCTAGGATCCAGCCACTGTGGTGGTGGCCGCAGAGACTGGTCAAAGCTGTTCAGAGTGTCTGGCACAAGTCTTCAGGGTGGAGAGACAGAACATCAGACAAGGACACCTTCTCCCAGAGGCTATATGATTACCCTCACAACCAGTACTACAAGTGGCACAATCCAGCCTGCCTGCAATCCAGCTGGCTTCAGTCCAAGGAAGGAAGAGCACGAAGGAGTTGAGGGTGAGAGGGTGAGGGAGCAGAGAGCTGGCCCCAGGGCCCATCCCCCACCAACCCAGACCCAGCCAGCTCTTGCCAGACCAGAGCTGATCTAGCACATATCTTAACACCTGATATGTCTGGGGCACACTAGTTTTATGGCCCAACTCAGGCTGCTTCTTCTGGTTGAGTGACTTCATGTCCATGGGCTATCCAAAGGATGGCTCTGTCCCCAACTTGCCCTTTCCTGATTCTCTACCAGGCTCTCAGATTTTTTTTTTTTTTTTTGCTTTTTGGGTCATACCCGGCAATGCTCAGGGGTTTCTCCTGGCTCTGCACTCAGGAATTACTCCTGACGGTGCTCGGGGACCATATGCGATGCCGGGGATCGAACCCAGGCTGGCATAGGTCAGCCACATGCAAGGCAAACGTCCTACCTGCTGGGCTATCACTCCGCCCCAGATCTCAGATTTGTATGAGAGCCACAGCACAGAGGTGATAGGTGGGAGGTTACAGGTCTGCACCCAGGGCATGACTGACCGAAGGGTCAGCGCTAGGGTGAAAGGCAGCTATGTCTGGATCACCAGTGTTGTGAGGTTATAGCTATGGGTGGGGGGCTCAGAGGTGTGTAGGGATCACTTCTGTGAAGGGGAAGTCAGAGGGTGGGGAAAGAAGTTTCAGGTTCTGCCTACTGGTCCCCTTTCTGCTCAGCCAGATGCCACACAAACTCTCTCAGCAGCTCTCTACCCACCTGGCATGAGCAGCTGATAACCCAAGCTGGCACAGATTGTGTGGGACTTGCTTCCCTCACCTGGTCCCCTCGCCCACGCGCTTCTCCAGGGATGCTCTGCACTGTCATCTGATTCAGTATCTGATTCAGTCTTCCCTTTTTTTTTTTTTTTTTGAGTCATATCAGGCAATACTCAGGGGTTACTCCTGGCTCTGCATTCAGGAATCACTCCCTGGTGGTGCTCAGGGGACCATATGGGATGCTGGGGATTGAACTTGGATCGGCCATGTGAAAGGCAAACGTCCTACCCACTGTACTATCCCTCTAGTCCTGACACCCAGTCTTTTTATTTGGGGGATCACACTGGCAATGCTCAGGGGGTTACTCCTGGATCTGTGCTCAGGAATTACTCAGGGACCGACCATATGGGATGCTGGAGACTGAACCCAGGTTGGCCACACGCAAAGGCAAACACCCTACCCGCTGGACTATTGATCCGACCCTTTTCTTTCTTTTTGTTTTTGGGTCATACCCAGCGACACTCAGGGGTTACTCCTGGCTCTGCACTCAGGAATTACTCCCGGCAGTGCTCAAGGGACCATCTAGGATGCCGGGATCGAACCTGGGTCAGCTGTGTGCAAGGCAAACGCCCTACCTGCTGTGCTATCACTCCGGCCCTTTCTTTCTTTGTCCAATCTTTACCTTAGGCCCCAGTTGTCTGCTCCAACTGCCTCTATCACCTTTGGTCCTGCTGTGAGGGTCCCTCTCACCTATTCAGCATGGATGCTTCCTCAAGGACACCTTGTGTGCTGACGTCCCGCTGGGCTGCCCTACCCAGTAGGCTGATCAGAGGCAGTGTTTCCTGAGTACAAGCTGAGTCCTCACTGGCCTGGGATGGGGGACCAGGGAGTGGGGTTTGTGGCTGGAGGGGCAGAGGGAGAGAAGTGGGTCAGAGCTGATCCCTGGACAGCTGGTACTGTGTCTATTTGTGGCCATTATAGAGCTTATCTTTTTTTTTTTTTGCCTTTTTTGGGCCACACACAACGATGTTCAGGGGTTATTCCTGGCTCTGCACTCAGCAATTACTTCTGGCGGTGTGTGGGGGGACCATATGGGATGCTGGGGATCGAACCTGGGTCAACCGTGTGCAAGGCAAATGCCCTCCCTGCTGGACTATCGCTCCAGCCCTCTATAGAGCTTATCTTGGAGAGCCTCTGCCTCAGCTCAGGATTCCTTCCTCTGCCTTAACAGGCATCTCTGCACTCCAGCCCAAGTCTCAGTTCTTGTGTTGGGGAATTCAGCTTGAAGGGCTGGAGTATGTGCCTGCCAAGAGGAGGTCCTGGAACTACACGGTTCCCCACATGTTACTTCCAGACCTTGGTGACCCCTGGCACTGCTGGGCCTGAGCAGTACTAGGCTGAGCACTGGTGGCCCAGGACCCCAAGCACTGCTTAGAAAACACCCTGACGCTCCTTTAAAAACAACAGGTTCAGATTCCAACCCCCTGCTTGCCCCTTCCCATCATACCTAATGCAGGACTATGACCAGAGTGGGGGAGGGTGTGTGTGGCTGGGGCCCACTGCCCCGGAGGGTAAGAGCAGAGTGTAGGAGGCACCCCCTGCCTGTGCAAACAGCAGGGAGGGCTGGGCTGGCCACTTGCCCAGTCAGAAGATCAAACACCACTCCCCTTTCTCCCTGGGTGGGCAAGGCGAGGTGCTGGTACAGGGCCAGCTGGGGGCACAGGGGCAAGCAGGAGAAACACGAAGAGCCCCACCCTCTTTCCCCCCAGCCCCCACGACTGAACCCAAAGCCTCTGCAATCCACACGGATGAAGCAAAGTCTGTGGTGCTGGGACAGAGTGTGAGTCCTTCTACTCCCAGGGCTGGGCCCCAGCAGCACAGCTGTGGCTCCCAGGGAGCCTTTATAGAAGTAGTCCCCAGCAAGAGTGTGACAAACCTCATATGCCCTAACCCAGGTACTGACAGTTCAAGCACAGAAGCAGCTGTTTTATATTTAATTTACAAAAGAGACCCCCAATAATAATAATAACAATAATAATAATAATAAACTATCCAGGGACTGGGGAGTACAGTCAGGTTCCCCCGGCTCACATTTGCCCCTCTTCCTCTCTCTGCAGGGGACTACCCTTCCCCCTTAGAACAGGGGGTGAGTGCTGATATGAGTACTCAGCTAGACATCTCAGGGGCACTGCCCCCCTCCCAACTCCAGCTCGTTCACCCTCTACAAGCTGCTGTAAGCTGGCCAGAGCCCTTGAGGCAGAGGCCAGTTTGCCTGTTAGCCAAGTGAAAGACCCCTACAAAGTCCAGGGGAAAACCAGTGCTGCCAAAGCCAGCAGGCCAGTGGTATGGGACCCAGCCCAGGCCCCACTGGCACCCCCAGTGGCTCCCCCTGCGATCCCATTGGCACTGCTCGCGCCACCCCAGCCTAGGTAGCACTGGCAGCGAAAGTGTGTTTGCAGGTAGATGCGGTCGGCACGGCTGAGCTCCCCGTCTGGATGCAGCTGGGGCTCACCAGGGGTGTGGCCAGGCACGAGTCGGAAGCTGCTGGCACTGAGGTGCAAGAAGGCACTGGCGCTGGGGTCACGGCGCACACAGCGCCCATGGCTGTGGCACTGGGACCAGCTGCAGTAATGGGCTGCCCAGGACACGTTGGCGATGTAGGGCACCAAATGCTGCGTCAGGTAGTCCTTGAGGTACTGGCAGGTCTTCTGTAGGCAGAGATCAGGGACCAGGGTCAGCTGCCTTAGCCAATTCCGTGGGAACTTTTTTTTTTTTTTGTTTTGCTTTTTGGGTCACACCCAGCAATGCTCAGGGGTTTCTCCTGGCTCTGCACTCAGGAATTACTCCTGGCGGTGCTCGGGGGACCATATGGGATGTCGGGGATCGAACCTGGGCTGGCATGGGCTGTCTGCGTGTAAGGCAAACGCCCTACACGGTGGGCTATCGCTCTGGCCCTGACTGGTGGGAACTTTGTATTCATGCTAGGGTGAGCACACACGCTCGCAACAGCACACATGTGAGGATAACACATCTGTGACTGCAAACTCCTGGTGGTGCTCGGGGGACTATATGGGATGCCGGGATTGAACCCGGGTCAGCCATGTGCAAGACAGCGCCCTACCCTCTGTGCTGTTGCTCTGGCCCCCAGGGAGTAAATTTGGCTTGGTGGTTAAGCTCTACCCATCTCTCCAAGCCCAAACCCTTGCTTCTTAAATTGTGGGCCACAAATGGACCAAAATTTGGGCCGGAGCGATAGCCCAGTGGGTAGGGCATTTGCCTTGCAAGCAGCCGGCCCATGCCGGCCCGGGTTCGATCCCCAGCATCCCATATGGTCCCCCCGAGCACCGCCAGGAGTAATTCCTGAGTGCAGAGCCAGGAGTAACCCCTGAGCATCGCTGGTGTGACCCAAAAAAAAAAAAAAGGACCAAAATTTGCTACAATAAAGGGTTTCTGAATGTGCCACAAGTAAGAATGTTTCAAAATCAGCATGGAATGAATCTGAGGTGCTTCTGACAGCACTTGCCCATGCTGCATTTCTTGGTGAAAGGGGTTGCAACTGGAACATGTTCGGCGTGTTCTGTGCTGCAAACTGGAGAAGGGTCCTGTGTTCTCTGATGGAACCGGGATATACTTGGTGGGAAACAGACAGGGAGGTCAGACTACGTTTGCCCATCTTGAGGCTTTTGCATTTTGTATTTTTCTGGGGGCATGTACATCTGGCAGTGCTCAGGTCTTACCCCCGGCTCTGCTCAAGGATCACTCCTGGTGGTGCTTGGGGTGGGGGTCATATGTGGTGTCGAGGGTCAGACTGGCTGGCTGCATGCCAAGCAAATGCCCTACCCTCTGTACTACCTTTCTGCCCACCTCGATGTTTCAAGCCCAAAGCCCAGCTTCTCTGCCTGTCTCTGCAGACTCAGTTCCAGCAGGTTGCATGAATCTTACTTACATTGCTGGTGGTGTACCCAGCGTCGCCCCAGAGGATGACACCGGCTGCACCCAGAGCCGCACTCTCGCCAATGGTGGAGATGAGATCCATCTGTGTGGGAAAAGAATGGGAGGCGGGGATGACCATGGGGCCAGGGTGAGGACAGATGGGCAGGCCTCAGCTGTTCTGACCTGTTGACTTTGCAGCCCCTCCCCCACTCCCAGGCAGAGGCTGTTTCACTTCCCCCTGAAACATGAAGCCATTTCCACTTTCATCGTGGGCCCCAGTTCGCCAAGTGAGTTCCAATTGGAGCCTAGGGTCTATCAGGATAAACTGAATCCAGGCTCTAGCCTGGGTTTGCTGGAAGCTTTTGAGCAAAAGTCTCAGAACTGCTCAGTCTTCTTTCTTTTGACTCTGTGTGCTGTGTGATTCTTTTCTTTCTTTCTTTTTAGCCCTTTTTAATTGCTTTCTTTTTGTTGTGGTACTGGAGATAGAGGAACCCAGTACCTCATATTTGCAAGCCAGGTGCTCTACAGTTGATTTATACATTTCCAGCCTGCTTAAGCCCCAGCTATTTTATCTGCAAAACAGGAATAATGATGCTATCTAGTCATAAGGCTAGAGAATGAGGTGAGGGGTACAGAGAGCTGATGTAGGATAGGGCGGAGGCCATAGAAAGCCAAACATGCTGTGGTTCCCTGAGGAAGAAGACACAAGGCGGGAGTGGGGGTGGGGGACACATACCTGACTAAGCCCTGTGAGAGTGCGGCTGTAGGTGGGCCTAGTGAAGACATAGACGGGGAGCGCATAGTTGGCATGGTGGGTGTGTGCCACGCGAAGGGCCTCCCTGAACGCGGAAGCTGACAAAGTTGCGGCCCTGGACAGAGGAAGCAAGAGTCTCATCTAGGTAGACGGAGGGGGAAGAGAGCTGTGCTCTCAGCCCACAGCCAGGCCAGCTGGTCATTTCGGGAGACCTCAACATCCGGGCAGCGGCCTGTGTAGCTCTCCCCAGTTCTGCGTAATCATGGTTGTAACAGTCAGGGAAGAGGTAGAAGCCCCAGAGGTGCTGAGGCCGCACTGCCTTGACGGCGCAGCGTCTCCAGCATGAACTCCCGGGCAGCAATCTCAAACTCGTACTGAGCCTCCTTGACCACACGATCCGACGACCAGTCAGGGTGCTGACGGGCCACCAACTGGCGTGAAAAGCGGCGGTACACGTCCTTGTCCTGCCAGTTGCGCACCCACACAGGCCTCCAGTCCTCCCAGTCGATGACTGCCAGGCCCGCGGGCTCCTGGGTGCGAATGTAGTGCTCCACATGCTCCTGCAACAGCTTCAGGTGTGCCCAGAGGCTGCCGTTCTGTGGCACACCTCCGTGCACAGGCCTTCCCGCTGCATCGAAGCGTGGATACAGGCCCAGCCGGTCCCGGTAGAAGATGGTGATGTTCTGGTTCACAAAACCCTCATTTGGTGAGGCCTGCACGTCGAAGTCCATCAGGTCCTTCCGGTCTAGTGGCACCTTGAGGCGTGGGCCACAATCCTGTGTGGGCACGTCCCATGCTACCACAAAGGGCCGGCCTGTGAAGATGGGTGGTGCCGTGGGCTTGAGCTCTGATGCCCATACCACTGCCAACACCAGGGCCAATGTGACAGCAGGGCCCAGGCTTGCCCACATGCTGGGGACTGCAGGAAGACAGTGTCACCTCCCTGACACCAACTCAGGAACTGGGGGAAAGGTGGGAGAGAGCAAGTCAGTCTAGAGAATTCTCAAGGTGCCCATCATAAACCCACCCACACTCCCAGAGGCCAAGCTGTACCAGGTTCTGTGCCCACAGCTGCAAATCTGTTCCCTAGCTGTAACCACAGGCCGCTGAGAGGCAGGTAAAAGGCCCTGGGGTCTCACTGCCAAGAACACAGGGTTCCTTCCTGGAGCAGATGGTCTCTGGCCAGGGTGCTACAGCTGTTAAGTCTGGGTCCCCTTTGAGGATAGAACCAAGACTGGGCTAAGGGCTCACTGCCCCGTCACATTCATGCCTGCATAACACCCAGCACAAGATTTCTGAGCCCTGAACTATTGATCCCGAGTGTGGGGGGAGTTTGGATAATGCTGGGCACAGCTCTCTCATGAAACAGTTGGCGAGCTGGAACGAAGCCACGGTGCTGGTATCTGTGTAACAACGCCCGGCGAGAGTGTGGCTGTCAGCACTTTGGAGCGCAGCCGCTCTCCCGAGCTTGGTGGTGGCTCCGCCAGGACAAAGGACACGAGGACCTCCCACGGTGGCGCCCACAAGCCTTCCCTTCCCAGCCACCCTTAACGCGCGCACCCGCCAGCCAGGGAGTGTCCTGGCTACAGCGCAGGACCTCAGGCCTTTGTGCGGGACCCCGCCTCCGCCCCGCACGTGGGGACTGAGCCCGGCAGGGGCCAGCGGGGTGGGGTGGGGTGGGTCTCCGTTTCTTAGAGCGCGTCCCCGGCACTCAGAAACTAGCCTGCAGGGAAAAAGCCACCAGGTTCCACTGCCCGCCCTCACCTCGCTCGGGGCGCCGCCGGGACTCGCGCCATGGCTACCACCAACCCCGGCCCAGCCCGGACCGCTCCGGCTGCTCGCCCCGACTTGGCCCCGGATCGGTCCCGGCTCGGCTCGGCGCCTTTGCTGGCTCCGCCCCCAAGTCCTCGGGCCCTTTAAGAAACCTGCGCGGAGGCGGGCCCGGACCGGACTTGCGACCCAGGGGGAAATATATGCCCGTCTTTCATGCTGTCCGAGCCGCATTTTGCTTTCCAGCGTGCCCAGATTCTCCACCGATGGTCGGCGATACCCATATGAAACTTGGGGCCCTGCACCGGGCTCTCTTTCACTGTCTCAGTCGCGAGAGTCACCCGACTTGCGATCTCGCCCCCGCAGCTCGCGGCCGGTGGTACAGCCCGGTCCGCTCCGCGTCGCGTCCAGCCCCTTAAAGGGACAGCAAAGGGACGTGGTAGGGGAGAGAAGAAAGGAGGTGGCACTCTCCCCTAGCCATAAGGAGGTGCTGTGGAATGTCCAGGCCTTGTTTGGGGGCAGCAGCGGATGTGGATCTGTACCCTAGCGTAGTCCCTATCCTTGGTGCCTCTGCGTGGACCTCCGGCCTCCCAGCACAGTAATGACCCGCCCCTTGACTGATCCGCGCTCTCCTCCCCCGACCCAGTCCCAGGCCAGAGGGAAGCACCGCCCCCTCCCAGACTAGGGGAGGGGGCCGAGCGTCCAGCCCTCCCAGGGTAGAGCCTAGGCTGTGGTTGTCCTGGCAACGCGAGAGCCTTGGGTCTCAGCACGGCCAGCCGGCCTTCGTAAACCCGGCTAGGGGTAAAGGGACCCCCGCTGCCTCAGATCTGGCAAAGCCCTGGATTGCTGAACCCTCTGCTCACTGTGGGGTGCGCGGCACAGTGGGATCTTGCCACCTAGGCCTAAGTTCCCGGCCGGACTGTGGAAAAAGCCAGCCAGCCAGCCAGGGGCTCCTGGAGGCCTTCCACCCCCAAGCCCTCCGGCCTTGCAGCTGAATCCAGGGGGAGACCTAGCCTCTTTCTAGACCGCGCTTCTCCGAGTGGGGCTCAGGTCCCCCAGAGAGCAGGGGTGTGAGCTGGCGGCCCCATTCCCAGCCAGCGCACCTGGGAGGACGAGAGTGGGGGAGGCGCGGCAGTGAAAGCTTTTAGGAGTCGTCGGCCAGTCTGCCTTGGGCTCACCTGTACAGGACTCCGTCTGTCCAGGAGGTCGGCGGCCCAACACAGCCTCCCTCCTGCCGGGGATGTGGCGCTCCTGCCAAGCCCTCTACACCAGCTGCTGCCTGCTGGGCAGCCACCACCGACTTGATAAACCCCATCCCCTCCCACCCGTTCCCGCCTCCCATCCCAGCCCTTTCTCCTCACTTCCTGCTGCCCCTCGGAGAAAGGGGCTGAAACCGGCGCGGGGGGATGGGGAGCGCCTTGACCCTGCTTCCCTCCTGCGTGCCCTGTTGGCTGGCTGCCCTCCCCCACCCTTCCCAGTAGGCCCGGCTGGTGCACCACCCCAGGTGACAGGAAGGCTGTGGGACTCTGGCCCAGGTGCCAGCATTCCCCCGTGCCCGCAACGCCCTTAATGAAGGGTTAGCTCGTCTCTAACCTTCCCTTCCCGGGAGGGAAGTGGAGCAGCCCAGCAGCTTCTCTCTCCAGCCTTCCCTTTCCCAGGGGCTGTGGAGAAGCCCAGTGTGGGGAGTGGAGATGAGCCGCTGGACCTCTCCACTTCCCCTGGGGGATGGGAGGAATGCTGATGGTTGAGGGCCGGCAAGGCAGGTGGTGAGGGAAAAGAGTGAGCACTAGAGAGGGGGTTGGAGGAACTTCAGGAACTGAGTTAACTTTTCCAGTGAGAGCGGAAGTGTCCCAAGTGTAGCTGAGTGGACAGTGTTGATGGATGTGACGACAGAAGGGGGTGGGTTGGGGTTTCTGCATGTGGATATTCCGGAGTGAATTTCACCAAGTCACTGCCGAGTATGGGGGCTTCTTATAGTCTGGGTGAGGAAAGGGGTGCCTGTAATTTTTTTCCGAGGGCTGCAGGGGGATCCCAGCAGACTCATCTAGTGTGGACAGAACTGCACCCTCCAATCACCCCGAGCTACCTGCCCAACCCTACTAGCCCACTCCCAGAAGCAGGCTATTGGAAGATTTAGAAGTGGGACACACCCTGAGTGTCTGGGCATAGCATAGGAGGGTGGCCTTCCTGTATTACAAGGGACAGACCTTGAACACTCCAAGGGTGGGGCCCCTGGGGCAACAAAGGCCAGGCCAGACTGTCCCAGGGCAGGGAACTTCCTCAGGCAGTGAGCAGGAAGGAAGTGAGCACAACCCAGTGGGAGGGAAGCACTTCCCTGACCCCCATTGTTTCCAGCTTTGGGGTCAGCTGGGGCAGGCCCAACACAGGGAGTTCCCCTTACTGAGCCGGTGGTGACAGGAGATGGGATGCCACCTGACGCAGAGAACCCTGGCAATGGGGCAGCCAACAGAGGGGAGAGGGGGCTGGAGAGAGAATGGGAGGTAGGGCCTTGCACGCAGCCAACCCAGGGCTGATCCTCAGCGTCTGATCTGGTCTGCCAAGCACTACCAGGAGTAACCCCTGAGCAGCAGCCAAGTGTGACCCCCAAAACAAAAACACAAAAAAGACAATACTGGCAACAGTGGAGGACGACAGGGTGTTCTGTCCAGCATCTTACCAGGATAGAAGGTGCCCCACAGAAGAAATAAAAGTTCAGGCTGCAGTGTTTCTGCTCTGAATTTGACAAGTTTACGTCTCCAGAAGACTTCCAGGTCGGCTTCTCAGACCCCAAAGTCTGTCTCCCTGAATCCCCTCCTTCCAACCTGGAGTACAGCAGATTGATAAAGGCTAAGCCTAGCAAAGAACCAGCCCATCAACAGGCCCTGAAATGTGGGTACAACGTCCATGAGGCAGGGGTGGGGTAGGGCGGGGTATAGGCGAAGCTGGGCAGCAGGAAAGGGAAATAGTGGTAGCTGGGCTTTGTCACCTATAGCGGAAGTCCCGAGACCGCTTCCTGCAGTGTCCACAGGCAGTCTGGGAGGGTTGCGATTGCAGAGCCTGGCAGTAGGGAATAAGGAGTGGTAGCACCCATCTGCTGCTGCCACCTCTAACAGGGGGCTTCAAAATCTATGGGGCTCAGTCTGAGACTACCTCATGATTCAACCGACATTGGTAGAGGTCAGCGAGCTGCTCCATTACCCACGGCAGGGAGCACTGTCACTGTGGTCAGGCAGGTGGGGCCAACGCCTACTGAGGCATCTCAAGGCCTTAACAATTCCAGGGGCTCTCACCTACTGAACACAATAGGCGAGTGAGTGCCTCCCCATCCTGAGGTAAGATGGTTGCAGAGAGGTCTGTGTGACTATACTGCCACATGCTGGTCACGGCTGGGATGGCCCTCGGGGCGCACGACGCAGGCCGCCCTAGTGTGCCAAGGCGAGTCAGCTGCCAGGCGTTATGCTCTCAGAGGAAGCCACTTTTGTCTGCAGGGTCTACAAATCATTTTATTGAAACTGAACATATAACACAACAGTCTTCCTAGGTTGGGGGCCACCCTCCCCAAGCCATTTTCCACACTCTTAAAGCACAGAGCTTGCACAATAAGGAAATTATATATACATATTAAAAAAAAAATCATTTCAATGTAGAAATCAGACTCTGCCCCAACGACATCATGGACTAGACTATTTACAAACTTTCACATTTGAAGTATCCTTTTATGGTTCTTTCCTTTCTGTCCTTACCCAGAGACTGTGAACTTTCCCTTGACTGATCCTGAAGGGGTGGGGAGACTGCAGGGGAAGGAGTGGTGGGCTCCTCAGTGTTATTGGCATCAATCTTAGGGTGCTTTCCTTCACAGGGTCATAGATGCTCTCCTTCCAACAGCAGGGTAGGGGTGGGGAGGGGATAGTTTGGGGGGGTGACGACCTGACACAAAGTGGGGCAGAGTAGATGGGCTGGGGCCGTGCTCCATAGACACAGCCGTCCACAGCCCTGCCCTGGGGGAGGAAAAGTCTCTTCCACAACAGTGTCTACTCCTCGTACAGCCAGTAAACTGTCCGTCCATCTGGAGGTGGGAACAGGCAGGGAGGCAGGCAAAGTCAGGCTTGCACTGCCTCCAGCATCTGTCCAACACAGGAGGAATCGAGGTAGCAAACGGCTGAAACGCTCTGACAAAGGGGTAAGGAAAGCAAGGGAAAGGAAGTTCCCACTTGCATACGGCTCCCACAGCCCAGGGGGCTGGGAGAAGGCAGACCTTGCTTGTAAAGTGCTGTAGCCCTAGCAGGGCTGGACCCTAGGCAAGTTTGGAAGAAAGCAGGCTAGGCAAGGGCCCAGGAACCAAGTATTTTTTTCATCAGGCCTACCATGCTCCTTGCAGGGATTGGTGGGGAAGGTGAGCTGGTAATTCCACCAGTAGCCCATGCCAGCCACCTCTGGTCCACACAGAAACCAACACCCAACCAACACTGCAGGACCATCCCGCTCATAGCTGAAGGTTCCAGGCCAATGGACTTTATTCAGGGTTGTAGCCCGAGCCTAGGTTCCTCAATGGAAGCCACACTCGAGCCTGGGGGTTTCTTGCTGGGGCAGAGGAAGCTTATTCCTGCCACCCCCCAGGCTCACACTTCATAGAGGATCACAGGAAAATCCACGTGGATGCGGGTGTATCCAACTTCACGATGCCCTGCCATGGAAAGAGAGGCTAGTAAGGTCAGCTCGGGACTCCTATTTGAAGAAGGGGCCTTGCTGTTCCTCCCAGCTCCTCCCCCAAAGTCCCCCCACCATGAAAGCATACCCCATCTCTGTCTACCTCCACACAGTCAACATAGAATCAAAGACCATTACCCAGCCCCTCACCTGAGGAATCAAATTCTTATGCACCCGCCTCAGCTTGGCCCGCTTCTGCCCATTCTTGGTGACGATTGTCTCTTCATAGAACTTCGTGAGCCAAATCCCCATCCTCGTCATAGAACATGGAGCTGTGCAGAGGAGAAAAAGCTAGGCTGGAGATCCACACCTACCACAGCAAATGCCACCGACCAGAGATCAGTGTACTCAACTTGATAGTAAGTCTGGAGAATCTCCTACTTAAGGTCAAGGGTCTGATAGAAGGAAGTAGGGAAGGGGTAGTGGCTATCAAACCCCGAGAGAAGCCGTATCAGAGCCCACTGTCCAAGCAGTAAAGGTCAGGTCTCGTCTCTGATTTGTTCAGTCAAAGCAGTCATTCCAGCGAGCAGGGCCGAAGCAATACTTCAGAGGTGTTTGCCTTGCACATGGCCAACCTGGGTTCAACCCCAGGTGTTTCATATGGCCCCCCTGAGCAATGCCAGGAATAATTCCTTTTTTTTTTTTTTTTTTTTTTGCTTTTTTGGGTCACACCTGGCAGTGCTCAGGGGTTTCTCCTGGCCCTGCACTCAGGAATTACTCCTGGCGGTGCTCGGGGACCATATGGGATGCCGGGATTGAACCCGGCCGGCACAGGCCGGCTGCGTGCAAGGCAAATGCCCTACCTGCTGGGCTCTCGCTCCGGCCCCAACCCGGGAGTAATTCCTGATGCAGAGCCAGGAGTAACCCCTGAGCATTGCCGGGTGTAGTCCAAAAAGCAAACAAACAAAAAAATGGCTGGTGAGAGCACAGGAATTAAGGGACTTGCCCTGCATGTAGCCAAGGTTCACTCCCTCCTTCCCCACCCCATGCAACACATATAGTTCCCTGAGCCTCACCAGGAGGGATGCCTGAGCACTGCTGGGTGTGCCCAAATATAAAAAGTAGTCATTTCAACATCACACCCGTGCATTCACCCAAGCCTCCTAGAGCGTAAAGGATGGTGGCCTGGGCATGTTGGTTGTGTTTCAGAAGTCACTGCTGGCTCATGAGCCTTTGTGGAACTCAATGACAGAGCACTTGCCTAGCATGTGTCAGGCCCTGGGATCGATTTCCAGCATGGCAAACAAGGACAGAGATTACTGGTCCAGGGCCAAAGTCTGAGACAGCAGATATCTGAATTAGAACCAGGAAACCTAACCACGGGGAAAAGCTGCACTCCTGCCACTGAGTCTCTCTGATATGGAGAGCCAAGTCTCCGGCATCATCTGAGTACCAGTCCCAGGTGCGCCCGGGGATAGGCCAATCCTTTACTCCCGTCTGGAGTGCTGCTGGAGAGAGCGGTCAGCACTCGGATCTGGAGAACACACCTGGATGCCAGCATCCCCCAAGGCCCGTTCCCAACACTCAGCAGTCCGACCCTCCACAGTGAGGAACTGAAACAGCCCCATCTGTGGGTCATTCTCCCCCGCGAAGACTTGGAGGAGTTCGGAGTCCTCAGGCTTCAGCTTTGCAGGCTGCGACTGTTAAGAGATCCTGACGTCTCAGGGAGGCCTACTTTAGCTAACAGTGCGGAGGGCCTACCTGAGACAAGCCCCTTCTCCTAGGGCGTCCCTCGGTGCAGGCAGGGCACCAGGGAGCAACCAGACACTTCCAATCTCTAGCTACTGTGGGGGCCTAAAAATACGGGACTCTCCAAGTTCGGGTTAGGGGGTTACGGGTAGAAGCTTCCCAAGACAGGGTGCCCGGCCGCCCGACCCCTGTCCTCCCCGGGGTGGAACCCGCGCCCTTACCCGCGGCGCGTGAATACGAACGGGGGCACGACTCGGCTTCGCGGCCGCACCAATGCCTGCTCACTGACCGCTGCCTCCGGGCCGCCGCCCCCTGCCGCCGAAGCGAAGGGCCACAGGCCCCGAGCTTTGGAGCCGCTGGCGCCCATGTCAGGGCCGCCGGCGCATGGCGGGCCCAGCGGCCGCTACGCTTTCACAGGGCCGTGGGCGCCGCCATGCCCCGCCTCGGCCTCAGCTCACAGGTGCGCCGCCACCACCTCCCGCAGATCCTCGGTCTCCACGGCAATTTCACTTCCGCTTCCGCACGCTCCCTCTTTGATTGGCTGCTTCACTCGTCGGTTGGCAAGGTGGGACCAATCACCGCTCTCGATGCTGGGCATCCCACCAGGCACAGCGAGACTTCAGGTCCCAGCAGGCCACGCACTTTCTTGGTGGGGCGCTGCTACCCCGGGAAGCATCGTAGCGTTTACGGCGGGTTGTAGGGCTTCTGACCTCTCTTATCTGGTGATGGCATTATCGCCAGATAATGCTATCCTGCGCGTGGGCTTTGGCTTACTACCCTATGAACAAGCCGGTACTTTAGGGCTTCACTGTAGGACCGGCTGCTTGATAGATTCTGACCTCATTCTATTCAAACACCATTTTTGTGATCACAGGTCACGTGTGGAAGAGAAAAACTGGGTGGTGCCTTCCCTTCTGGCCCACAACCACCTTGCCTGATACGTGCCGGGAAAAGTCCGCATGATCTCTTATGACAGTGGGGTGGGCATTAAAGTCCTGACTCGGGTTCCTAATTTCATTGCGTATTCTCACATAAAGAATTTCAGGAGAAGACCTTCGATCAAAATACATTTAATTTAGGGGAATTTGGCCGGAGAGAACTCCGTAAAGTTAAAGGGATCAAAGAGAAGTTCCGGGGATTAGAGAGATAACACAGTAGGGTAGGCACCTCTGCCTGGCATGTAGCAAACCTGGTTTCAAGTCTTAGCTCCATATGTGGTCGAGCGGGCACTGCCAGGAATGATCCCTGACCATCGCTGGGAATGGCCCCCCAAACCAAATACAGAAGGGTCAATGCGATTGAGGGTAGGGCGTTTCCCTTGCACCGACCCATGTTGGATACCTGGCGTCCCATACGGATCCCAGAGTAATTCCTGAGTGCAGAGCTAGGAGTAGCCCCTGAGCATGGGGCGGGGGAACCTGTGACCCCAAAAACAAACAAACAAAAAACCAGAGAAGACTTGCTGGGCTTTGCACGTGGGCGTCCCCAGGCTCAATCTAAGTACTGAAGGTCCCCCTCTCACATACTGAAAACTGCTGGGTGCAATCCCTGACCACGACATGGTGTGGCCCAAAATTTATGGGGGCAAAAAGGGAATTACATACCCCAAGTCAGGATAAGGGCAACCCCAGAGAGCAGGTCTTGCTTTTTGCAAAGTTGATTTTTTTTTTTTTTTTTTTTGCTTTTTTGGTCACACCCGCGATGCTCAGGGGTTACTCCTGGCTCTGCACTCAGGAATTACTCCCTGGTGGTGCTCGGGGGACCATATGGGATGCCGGGGATCGAATCCAGGCCTGCACAGGCCGGCCGTGTGCAAGGCAACGCCCCTACCCGCTGGGCTATTGCTCCAGCCCCGCAAAGTTGATTTTATAAGGGCTTTTCCAAGCTGCCCAGGCTAGTACCAATTAAAACTAAGGCTTAGTCGAGGGAAAAGGTCTCGAGTTCTGATGGTCTCATTTAGTCTTTTGTTTTTGTTTGGTGGGACCCACACCCAGATCAGGGGGCTACTACAGACTTTTTTAGGGGTCAATCCTTACTGCACTCTGGTAACAATGTGGTGCCAGGGATTGAGCCCATGCTTCCTCAAAACAAAGGATGCACTCTGCTATTAGGCTATCTCTCTTCATTTAGTCTTTCTTTTTTTGGGGAGGGTTGGGCATCATCCTTCATTCTTGGCTTTGTCCCCTGGGGTACAGGGGACCATATGCTATGCTAGACATTCATACTGGGGTCAGTGGGATGGTTAAGCCTCGTGCTATCTCTGGACCTCATTTTTTTTTCTTTTTTGGGCCACACCTGACAATGCTCAGAGGCTACTCCTGGCTCTGTGCCCAGGAATTACTCCTGGAGGTGCTGGGAGACCCTATGGGATGCCAGGGATGGAACTCGGGTCAGCCACATTCAAGGCAAATGCCCCACCTGCTGTACTATCGCTCCCTCATTTGTCTTACACTATTTTCAGATTTGTGTGTGTGTCTGTGTGTGTGTAGTGGGGTTCAGACCACACTCAGTTGTGCTCAGGGCTTACTCTTGGTTCTTCTCCTGCACTTAGGACCATATGCAGTGCCAGGGATAAATGGTTCTGCCACATGCAAAGTTAGCACCTTAGCCACTATATATCTCTTCGACCCTAAGGAGTTTATTTCTAGTGCATCCTCAGGAGGCAGGATGCCTGGGATGAGTAGGAATTCCTGGGGCCGGAGCAATAGCCCAGTGGGTAGGGCATTTGCCTTGCACGCAGCCAGCCTGTGCCAGGCTGGGTTCAATCCCCAGCATCCCATATGGTCCCCGAGTACCACCAGGAGTAATTCCTGAGTGCAGAGTCAGGAAAAACCCCTGAGCATTGCCGGGTGTGACCCCCAAAAAGAAAAAAAAAGATAAAAAAAAGAGTCGGAATTCCTTTCAGGTTCCATCTTGGTTTTACGGCATTTTATCATGTATTTATGACAAATGTATTGCCAAGGGGCCCCTTACCACACTACCTTCTTCAAATTAAGCCTGAAGAAAAATCAAAGGATTGGGAGGTCAGAGAGTGTAGGGATTAAGGTGTTTGCCTTTCATGTGGCTCACCACAGTTCCATTCCTGGCTCTGGTTCTATCCTCAGCACTGCATATATGCCCAACACTACCAGGAGGGACCCCTGAGCACTGATCGAAGAGTAAGCCCTGAGTTCTCCAGGATTTGGCTCAAACCCCCATCTCAGCCCCAAAGCTAAAGATTTGATGAAATATTGTACACATTCAAGTCTAAACACTTCAAATTCAGTGGCCTTGGGCAGGGAACTAGATCACTAGACATCCCGTTGTTCATCAATTTCCTTGAGCGGCCACCAGTAACATTTCCATTTGACCCTATCATGTGCCAGTGTAGCCCAATGGCATCCTTGCTTCAGGAATACGAAGAGCTTTAAACTGTTCGTTCAGGGTCTTGACAAAGAAGTCTGACCATCTTGTAGGTGGGCGGCCACGTGATCTTTTTTTTTTTTTTTTTTTTTTTTGCTTTTTGGGTCACACCCGGCAATGCTCAGGGTTATTCCTGACTCTGCACTCAGGAATCACTCTTGGCGGTGCTCGGGGACCATATGGGATGCCGGGATTGAACCCGGGCTCAGGGAGGCCGTGCAAGGCAAACGCCCTACCCGCTGGGCTATCGCCCGGCCCAGCCACGTGATCTTTTGACGTTCCATGGGATCCAGTCAGTAAAGGATCTAGTCCAGTGGTCATCTCCAAATCGCTTTACATGTCCAGCCCATCTGATTTTCGATGCCTTGGCAAATGAGACAGCATCCCTGACTCTGGAATGGCGACAGAGGTTAGAACTCCGGATTCCTTCTCTTGAGTGAGGTGTGATATTCCAAGCATACCTCTTTTGATTCCTCTTTGGGAGACCCGAATACATTCTCATCCTGCTTTCGTAGGGCCCGGTCTCTGAGGCGTATGTTAATGGAGGGAGAACAGAAGGCAGGGAACATAAGTCACAAAGTTTTTTTTTTTTTTTTTTTTGCTTTTTGGGTCACACCTGGCAATGCTCAGGGGTTTCTCCTGGCTCTGCACTCGGGAATTACTCCTGGCGGTGCTCGGGGACCATATGGGATGCCGGGGATCGTACCTGGGCTAGCATGGGATGGCGCGGTGCAAGGCAAACGCCCTTCACGCTGGGCTATCGCCCGGCCCCTAAAGTTTATTTTTTTCAAATATATAAAATCCTGGCTCCAACTATTCGTACCCCAAGAAGATTGAATTTTCCAAAAATCACCAAAGTGGGACTAGAGCGATAGTACAGTGGCTAGGGCATTTGCCTTGCATGCTACAGACCTGGGTTCGATCCCTAACATCCCATATGGTGATGTCCCCCCGAGCACTGTCAAGTGTAATTCCTGAGTGCAAAGCCAGGAATAACCCCTGAGCATTGCTGGGTATGACCCAAAAAAGAAAAAAAAATAAAGAATTAACACCTATACATAATTAACACCTTGATATATTTCCAGTCACTCCCATCCTCTGGATACAGGGAGGGGGACCCTCAAGTATCATGAGCAATGCCTAGTCCACAATAGGTCAGTAGTTGAAGTGTCTGTCAACGATTCAGGTGTCTTTCTGAATCTCTAGGTACCCTTGTGCTCTCTATGAACTGAACTCCCAAGGGCTGAGTAAAGACCCATCATATTCACATTCCTCATGAATTAGTCCTGTGGTCACTGTGAGGATACTGTCCTGGCAGCCACTTCCATGAAGGGGCAACAGCATCTTAGTGTCCATAAGAAGAGTCCAAAGGCAGGAGAACTGTTAACTTTTTATTGAGCCAAATCTCTCAGGCCCCATGCCCTGATGACTGTCACCCCCACCCACTCCCCACAGGAGGCATTCAGCTGAGGCCACAAGCTATTACATACATTCGCACACATCATCAAAAATACTTGAGGGCAAAACCATGGCTTTGGCTGGCAAGCAAGGCACGGATCTGGGCCAGTGCTCACATTCACATACCCGGCCCAGGACAACCTCCTGGGAGGCAGCACTGAGGCACTATTGCTGCTCTTGGAGCCAGTGCTCCCCTGGCCCCAGGCTGTAGCACCTAGACCTTAGCAGGAGTCAGGACACTGCAGAGGGAAACCAAGACACTTTCTTAAAAAAAAAAAAAAAAAAGCCCATGGTGCTTAGGGGCCATTCCTGGCAATGTGTGGGGGACCATGCAGTCCCAGGGACCAAACTAGGGTTGGCTGCATGCCAAGGCAAACACCTTAACCCCTGTACTGTCTCTCTGGCCCAGTGAGACTCTTCTTGATCCCTGCCTTACCCTGACTCACTCCTTGGTTCTACACTCATTGTCCTGACCCCTTACCTAAGACCCAAAACATACAACCTTTTCCCACAGATGAAGGCCCTGCTCCCGGTAAACATGATCCTACTGTATTGTAGGGTCTCCAAGAATGTTGTTATCTGAGATCCAAATTAAGGATATTCCTGCTGCTCTACCCCTGCTGCCCGGAGCAGCTTCCCAGGGCAACCCTGGTCCACCCTGACCCAGCACACAAAGGGCTGGAGTGCAGAGCCTTGCTCTGCTATACCCACTGGTGGACAGGGGCCAGCTCCTTCGGTTCTCTGGGCTCATTCCCCAGTGAGAGGGTCTCCATGCACACTCATTCTTCAGGCCACATGGGCCCTGTCACATTCACACGGCACGCCCTTGGCGCTGCCTACTCCCCTCCTTCCACCCAGGGGTACAGAGATCACCCCAGGGGCAGGCATGCAGGGCCTCTTGGATCTTCTTCCGGCAGTAGGAATACTTCTGCATGATCTGTCGAAGGTGTTCATCCTCCTCCCTCTGCAGGATGCGCAGGAAGTTGTGCAGTTCAGGCATGCTGAAGGCGTCCCACTGCAGGGGAGGGGAGGGAGGGACACAGGTTGCAGTGGGCACACCCCAGAGATGACCAGAGCATTATGATTACACACCAGGTTGGGGGTTTACTGATGTCAGGCTCTTTTTTGTTTCTGTTTTGGACCACACTCGGTGGTACTCAAGGCTTATTCCTGGCTCTGCGCTCAGGGACCTTTCGGTGGTGCTCAAGGGACCATATGCTGTTCCAGGGATCAAACCTGAGCTGGATGCATGCAATTACTTTACCCACTGTATTAACTCTAGCTGATGCCCGATTCTTGCCTGAATGATATGTGCTAGGACTCCTAAGATAAAAAGGGTCCCACAAACTAGGGTAGTTATATTCTGGAGAGGTACCCACACTACACGTTCAGTTTCTTGTGCACAAATCATGCTCACGGAGTCTATCTGCACTTCTGGCTCTGAGATTTAATATCTTGGAACCAGAAAGCGTTCACTAAAAAGCCTTGATGCTTAAAGGGGAGCTGCCATGGCATTTTGCCACATCTGTGTGGCTCTGATCTAGTCAGGGATCCTTACTCCTTCACACTTATCTCCTGAGGACTTTTTGCACTGGAAAATAGTAAAGACAGGTTTTCCTGTTTTCTTGTTTTTTGGGGGGATTGGAGGAATGGTGTATGCAGGTGGGAGGGCTTGAATTACACCTGGTTGTGCTGGCTATTTATTTAGGGGGTTGCTCCCAGCAGTACTGGGGGGACCATATGCGGTGCAAGGGATCAGAATTAGTTGCATGCAAAACAAGTGCCTTAACCCCTGTAGTATCTTTCCAGACCATCCTCCTGGGTTTCTGGAAAACAAGAAGGGACAGGTGGGGCTGGAGCAATAGCACAGCGGATAGGGCATTTGCCTGCAAGCGGCCAACCCAGGTGTGATCCCCAGCATCTCGTATGTTCACCCAAGCACTGCCAGGAGTAACTCTTGAGTGCAGAGCCAGGAGTAACCCCTGAGCATCGCCGGGTCATGACCCATAAAGGGGGAAAAAAGAGGGGGCAGGCCTTAGACCTTGCCATAAGTGACCTAGAAACCTTTACTTTGCCTTCAAGGTATCCGTAGTCCTGGAGAGGATTCGAAGGGCCTGACAGTGGGGGGGGAGGGGGACGGGGACAGGATTTCTGGGGCCAGAACAATAATACAGTGGATAGAACGCTGCTTTGCATGTGGCTGGCTGGGCTCAATTCCTGGTACCCCATATGGTATCCTGAGTGATCCCTGAGTGCAGAGCCAGGAGTAAGCCCTAAGCAACACCAGGTGTGAAACCCCACCCCCATAAAGATAAAAAAAAAAAGGAAAGAAAGAAACATGATGGCTATATACTCACATTCACCTCCCCAGAGTCATTCTCCTTCAGGACAAAGCTTAGGGCCTTCTCACTGGGCCCGCGAGGAGACGAGTCGCAGCGGCTGCTCATCATCGGACAGCTTCCGGAGGTACACTGAGAGCCAGGCAGGAGAAGGGATGTCTGGTTAGTCAGGACAGTCCCCTTAGCCCCTCCAGGCTCATGGACATGCATAAAGACCATCACACACAGGGGGTGAGAGGGAAGCCCACCTTGGCCATGGCGCTCAGCCCGCTCAAAGAGGGCAAACTTGTGGGGTCATCCACCACCAAGAACTTGCGCAGCAGGGCCTCGATGACCTCAGCGTGTGCGGTGCGGGACAGCACGTGCAGGTGCTTGACAGCATCCTTGGGCAAGTAGAAGGAGGTGCGACGCTTCACAGCTGAGCTCCGCCCCGTGCCCTTCCGGGCATCTTGCAAGGAGGGTGGCTTCTTGCTGGAGGGCACTGAGACTGGACGCACAAGCTTTAGCTGCACCTTGATGAAGCCTGTGAAGGAGCCATCCTTGTTCTGAAGAGAGGGAGAAACTCAGCTATAACCAGCTTCCAGGTGAACTGCACCAGGTTCCCCACAGACCTTGGGTCCCAGCTGAGCGTAAGGAAGTCACTGCTTGGGTTCCGCCAGGGTTAGCTCTTCGTGTGAACAAGGCACACACGTGTTCCTTTCCCTCCCCGCTTGGCCACATGCAAGGCAAGTGCTCTACTGCTGTACTCTACCTCTCTCTCCAGTGCTGCGCCCCCCCCGCCCCCCATACACCCAGCTTTAACCCACCAGGCTCATGAAGAGGTTGCTGTTGATCTGGCCATTGTAGTCCTTGATCTTCTGCTCAATCTCAGCCTGAGAAAGGTCGGGGTCTCCCATGCCACTGGTTCATCCTGTAAGAAGGGCACCATGGGGATAGACATGGCCCATGAGGAACTTACCCTACTGAAAGGCGAGTCCCAGGGGCCACACTGGGTAGCCTTTGGAAACAGATAACCAAGTGCCAGGCCTGATGAGAACCTAGCACTGTTCCTGCACACTAGAAGAGACACTGCTGTCTTCTGCCGCCTGTCTGGGGCCTTCCCAGCACTGGGTGTGGCTCTAATGATACATAAAAGGCAACTGAAGGGCCAGAAAAAGGATGCCTGAGCGCTCTTTTACTGTAAACCCACTTCTAAGCTGCACAGCTGACCCAGCCTTGTAGAAGGGTGTGTCCTGCAGAAGGCAGCACACTTTGTCTCTCAGCCTCAGAAAAGGGTGATGGGAAAGCTGGAGCCTGGAGGCTGCCCACCCAGGTCAGGAAGGGAAGGGCAGGGCCGGAGAGATAGCCCAGCAGGTAGGGCACTTGCCTTGCACGCGGCCGGCCTGTGCCAGCCTGGGTTCGATCTCCGGCATCCCATATGGTCCCCCGAGCACCGCCAGGAGTAATTCCTGAGGGCAGAGCCAGGAGTAGCCCCTGAACATTGCCGGTGTGACCCAAAAAGGGGGAAAAAAAGGAAAGGAAGGGCAATCTACAATGTTAACAGCCTTAGTGGGGGACTAGGGCCAGCCCTGCCTGTGGAAGCCACTCAGACAAGTCACTCAACTTTGACCCAAGCTACATACATAAAAGGCAGCTTCAGGCCTGGCCCCAATCGGCCAGAGGTGTAGAGGCTGCCAGGCAGTCTCCTGGGAGAATCTGTACCCCAAGGGCCAAGCCAAAAATGGCTTCTGCATCTCCTCCCTGCTGTCTGGCAGCCGAGCCCAAAGACTTTAGCTCCATCAGTCCTGGCTCCACTCTCCAGGACTGGATTATTCTGGTTGGAAGGGTGGGCAGCGAGGATTCAGGCTTAATTTCTACAGACCTCACTGGGCCCATTGCATCAGCCTTACTTCCTGTTGACGTCAGACAAGCCCAAATTGGAATGGGAGTGCCTCAGATAGAGCTGAGATCACTGCTGACCAATCGCTAGTTCCAGGGGCGTTCCCACCCAAAGGTTTCTGCAGAATAAACTTGTGCCCAGCTCTGAGCGCAGGCTTCTCCTTGACCGCTGCCTTGAGGCTCCCTAAACTTAAACCATCTGATGGGGAAGACCGGGTAGAAGGACAGATGAGGGCAAAAGGTAGAATTCAACAGCTTAATCTCACAGGAAAATCCATCTGGGATAGGAGGCATTGGAAAACTAACGCCCATTTGCTTCAAATTTCCAAAGAACTTCTTTCAGGATGAAGCAGAGCAGTAAAAAGTGAAAATTCAGGGCTGGAGCGATAGCCCAGTGGGTAGGGCGTTTGCCTTGCACGCGGCTGGCTCATGCCGGCCCGGGTTCGATCCCCGGCATCCCACATGGTCCCCCGAGCACCGCCAGGAGTAATTCCTGAGTGCAGAGCCAGGAGAAACCCCTGAGCATCGCCGGGTGTGACCCAAAAAGCAAAAAAAAAAAAAAAAAGAAGTGAAAATTCGGGGCTGGAGCGATAGCCCAGCGGATAAGGTGTTTGCCTTGCATGCAGCCGGCCTGTGCCGGCCTGGGTTCGATCCCCGGCATCCCATATGGTCCCCCGAGCACTGCCAGGAGTAATTCCTGAGTGCAGAGCCAGGAGTAACCCCTGAGCATTGCCGGGTGTGACCCAAAAAAGCAAAAAAAAAAAAAAAAAAAAAAAAAGTGAAAATTCTTACAAAAACTGTGTTGGGGATACTGAGAAACTCAGCAAGCCAAAAAGAACAAATGTTGTGATCTGGAAAATGGGAGATCTGACAGAAGGTGTTAAAGGAGGCTGGGAATAAAGAGTGAAAATGTTGTGCAGGCCCCGAGGGCTTGAGGCAGGAAGGAACGCCCAAAAGGAAGGTGTGCCAGGATGGGTGGGGTGCTAAGGAGATGAGAGCCAAGCTGACCAGCACCAGGGCAAGCACCAAGAGACATGATGAACTTTCTCCCTTCCGTTCTTGGGGAGGTAACCACAACTGGTGGTGTTCAGGATTTACTCCCAGCTCCATGCTCAAGGATCACAGTCCTGGTGTTGCTTAAGGGTGCCAGGGACTGAACCTTGGTTGGATGAGCCAGGCAAGAAGCCTACCCGCTATACTACTGCTCTGTTGCAATTGGTTAGTATCTTTTAGTTTCTTCACCTTTCCCACAGTAACAAAGACAGTCCCAGGGAACTACACTCAAACACTGCATCCAGACCCTGAGCTGGCTTGTTTATCTGCAGTGCTGGAGACAGATCCTAGGGCTCCTGAATGCATAGCATGTACTCCTGCAATCATGAGGTGAGTTTCTAGGATTTTTGGGCTGGTGCAACAGTACAGCAGGTATGTTTAAAACAGCTGTGTTTAAAACTGTACTTGTTTTAAACACAGCTAACCTAGGGGCCGGAACGATAGCCCAGTGGGTAGGGCGTTTGCCTTGCACGCAGCCGGCCTGTGCCGGCCAGGGTTCGATCCCGGCATCCCATATGGTCCCCCGAGCACCGCCAGGAGTAATTCCTGAGTGCAGAGCCAGGAGAAACACCTGAGCATTGCCGGGTGTGACCTAAAAAGCAAAATAAATAAATATAAATAAATAAGTAAATAAACAGACACAGCTAACCCAAGTTCAATTCCAGCACCACATATGGTCCCCTGAGCTCTGCCAGGAGTGATCCCAGAGCTCAGAGCCAGGAATTTTGGACGACACACCTGAGCATTGTTGGGTGTGGTCCCAAAACTGAAACACTAAACAGTTTAGAATTTTCAGGGCCACAGCAATAGCACAGCGGGTAGGGAGTTTGCCTTGCACACGGCAGACCCGCGTTGGATTCCCAGCATCCCATCTGGTCCCCAGAGTACCACCAGGAGTAATTCCTGAGTGAAGAGCCAAGAGTAACCCCTGAACTCGCTGGGTGTGACCCAAAAAGGAATATATATATATATTTTTTTTCTTTTTTGGGTTTCATTATATATAATTTCATTATATAAAAAAAAGCAAAAAATAATAATAAAAATCACCCACCACTCTTTCATGATGCATGTAAAGGATGCAGTCTCACTGCTGCCAGGTATACTGACTTTCACCACGCTATCTCACGTTCCATCCAGATAGTCCAGCCCAGGTGTTAGCTGTTCCTGGCTGTCACTCTCAAGGCACAGCAGAGAAATCTCTGATAACAAGATACCTGGGCGACTCCAATCGGTTGCTCCACACCACTGAGCCCTGCGTAGCAGCCCTCCCCTCCTGAAGCCTTCCAGGCCATTTTACAATCCAGCTCTCTCCACCTGATAGGTAAAGTGCTCCCGCATGCTTACAGTTTAAAACAATGTTTCTGTCCCAGCCATTCCCAAATTCCCTTCCTCAAGTCAACCCCAATCTCAGCGCACTTGTGTTGTTAAAGGAACACTCTAGGTCTACTCCAGAAGGAAACTCAGAATCTCCCACGTCCCAGCTGCGGGTGACGGGGGCTGGGGTGGGGACTCGGACGGCCACCCAGGAGCACACTGGAGAGGCCCTCCCTTTGCCTCTCTCCTCACACATCTCAATTCCCGGCGAGGCCTCCTCCCTTGCCACTTCCTCCTCCCGGTCCCGCAGAAAGGGGGTGGGTGTGCCCCAACGAGAAAATCGACGTCCAGACTCCGCAGTTGGCTTTACTCATAGGCGGATAATGCCCTTCCCTGTTCTACCCCAAACCACGAAGCTGCGTCCCCTGGTTCAACCGGTCTGAGGCGGGCGGCACAAGGAGGCCTCGGCGCATAGAACCGAGGTAGGGTCCTACGGTTCTGAAGGCTGGCCCGGAGCCGGGCCGGATCCACGCAGACACAAAAGGCGGTCCTACGCAAACTCCGAATACGACAACTTACCCCGCCCGCCCCCCCACGACACCTCCGACCCCCACCTGGTCCCGGCGCGGCTTGCGCGCCAGCGAGGTGCGCGCCGTGAAGTACTGTTCGAGCTCCGAGTCCGAGTCTTCTTGGCTGCAGTAACCACTGCTGGTCGTGCTGCTCCAGGTCATCTCGAAAGAGGGGGTCCCCGCCTCCGTCTCGCCCATTACCTTACCACCCGCCAGTTCCCCTAGCCCCGTGTGCCTGCACTTAACCACCACCGCCCCGGTCGCGTGTGCGCGTGCGTTGTCAGTGCGCGCGTGCGCGCCAAGCCCCGCGTCCGCGCCGCAACCGTTAGCACTGAAACGTAGACAGCCCGGACGCAGATCTAGTCCAGGCGGGGAACTAACGAGAGGCGGAGCCACTCGTGCCTCGCCTACAGCAATGACTTCATCGCCCAAGCAGCTCCGCGAAGCTCCACCTCGCAGGCCCCACCTCCCGCGGGGAACTCGTCGGATCGAGTGCGCCTGTGCAACAGCGTGGCCACAAGGCCCCGGCGGATGTGGGACGGTACCGGAATTGCGCGTGCGCCGGACCTCAGCACCTCCAAGCTGGCTTCCTGGAGCCGGCTCACCTGCCACCCCCTCGAATCCGTGTGTTGAGCTAGCCCCTCTTGGCCGCCGCATATTTTTTTTTTCTTTGAACGCTCATTGCATGTAACTCCCAGGCGACCCTCCGCAATGCTTGCCATGTGGTCGGTTCCTTTCTGTATCCCGTTCTTGCCCGTGCGCCTCCCAACCCCGCGCTCACCACATTCGTGTCCCGTTCCAGCGCCGGCTCCCAGCCAAGGTCTCGGGGTCCGCAGCAGTCCAAGCAGACGAGCGCGCGGCACCGGTAGTGGCAGGTGAACTTGCAATCTGCAGAGAGGTCTGGCCGTGAGGCGGAGAGGCCCCTTCTCCAGCTCGGAAAAGAGTTCCAGAATGGAAGAGAAGCTTCGGGGTGAAGACCTTTGCCTGCTGTGCTCAGCATGATTACTACTGCTACAGCCCCTTAGTATTGTTCCCTCAGCGTCAGAAACTGGTGGGAAGTGCTAGGCGTTAGGGATCCGGGCCTGCTCGATCTTTGAATCGATAGAGAGCTTGGCGCAGAGCTCCTGCATTAACTCCCCCAACGACACCACCCCGCCTGCCATTTACTTAAAGGTATTAAAAAACCAAACAAACCCTTTAACCTATATTCCCCTTTAGTTGTTACTGGTCTCAATTCACACCAAAATTTATCAGCACTGGTATAAATTTGTATACACTGCATACAAATCTGTATACACTGATTTCTCGCCCTTTTTTTTTTTTTTTTTTTTTTTTTGGTGAGAAGGTACCCTGTGTCGGCAATGCACAGGGCTTACTCATGCACGCAGAATCAGCCTGGAGGTGCTTGCCGGGATGATATGGGATACTGAGGGGTCAAATGTGGGTCCACTTTGTATAAGGCAAGTGCTTTACCCACTGTGCTTTCTCTCCCACCCTCGCCTTCATTAGATTAACTATTCTCTTCCCTAGGAAACTTAATAGGTTTAGGGTCCGTAGCAACTGCTGTACTGCCCCCGCAGCGCTCTCTATAAGGCACATTCATCTCCTGAGCATGGTGACTGCAGCGCCTCCAGAGTGCTCCTGGTTTCCCTCCCACTTCCACTGCATCTAGTTTGCTGCTTGTTTCAGAGCAAGCTCTTAATGGCACAGGACCCTGGGTTCAGTCCTGATCTCTGCCTGCACTGTGCACTCTCACATGTCCAGACCCAAGCTCTCCATCACTACCCCCAAGCAAATGCTACTGTGTCCTTATCTTCACTTGACTGTCTCCTACATTTCAAACTGACACTTTCAGAATTTAACTGAATTTTTCTTTCTTACTCATTCCAGCAATGATAGCTACTACTATCCCAGTTTGAGGCAAAACAACTCCCGCCCCAGCCGCCAAGAGACCCACACACAAACATCCTTTTTTCTTTTTTATTAAAAAATTGCAAGGAGAGCAACACCTGGCTATAATCAGGACTTACTCCTAGCTCTGTGCTCAGGGATCACTCCTGGAGGGACTGGGGGGCGGCATATGGGGTGCCGGGGATTGAACCTGGGTTGGTGGCATGCCAGGCAAGTACCCTACCTGCTGTGCTATCTGTCTTGCCCCCAAACTCATTCTTGATTCTTCCCTTTCTGCCTCTGATGCACGCATTGTCCTCTTTTTCCTTGTCATGATCACTGTATGTCTCTTTGCGAACTCTAGTGTTGCAGCCCTTGTCCCAGCTGAAGTCAGCACAGACTCCTGTACTGAATGAGAGTCTCCCCACACACTCTGGTCACTGGCCCGGGACATGACACAAGTATCTTTATGGGCTAGAGGAATGATTCTTGGGCTTGGAGGCCCATTAGAATCATGTTTTCATTTTTATTTTTTCAATCTGATATACTTCCAGTGATGAATTCAAGGAGGGGGTTCAGGAAGAGGGCATGGAGGACTAAAGCATGCCCGTGACCTGGCATAAATGAGTGAGGGGAGAGCAACCTTTCTCTGGTCAGCGAGAAAGGTTGGTCAGCGACTCCTGAAAGGGCAAAACAGAGTGGCAGGGTTTCATCTTTCAGCACCCAGTTGACCTGGTCTGCAATGGGTATTGGCTAAATAATAACTCAACATAAAATTTCAGCTTGCAGGGCACCCTCCCCCAAACGTTTTCCTGGCCTTCCATAGGTAAATTCTCTTCCTTCCAGGAATTCTAGAATGGGGTGGGGGATGGGGAGACAAAGAAAGCGGATCTTTGCTAAAGGGTAGACCTGAGAATATGTATTTAAAAGACTGGTAGGTACCTACTAAAGTCTTTCTCAAGGGCCACTGTTAAAACTTGAAATTCACGCCTGGACACGTACTGGCGGTTTCTGCCCAACACCCTGGACAGGTCAGAGGCGGCAAGGACCAAAACCGTTCTTCTGAACTCTCGCCTGGGGCAACGGTAACCAACCTGTCCTCTGAATCGCCCCCACCTACCCCCTCCCCATCACACTTGACCCGCAGCGACGCGCGCTACCCCTCAGCTGCTTGTTTGGCTCTCGCCAGCGTGCGGGGCCGCTACTCACGCGCGCACTGTAGGCCCTTTCGCACGACGCCCCAGATGAAGTCGCCGCACAGGTCGCACCACGTGTGTGTGGCAGGCCCCGCGGGCTGGAAGCGGTGGCCGCGGCCGGGGGCCAGCTGCCGTGTGGGGTCGCGCGCTGTGCCCGGAGCGATGCGCAGAGCGTTGGCGCGCTCCAGTCGGGTGCGGCCGGGGCCTGGGCGCCGCGCAGGGGTCAGTTCTCGCAGCTCAATGAGCTCTGGTTCGGCTGACATGGCCCGAGCGGGCCGGGACTCGGGACTCCCGGCCCGACCCGCTCAGGGCGCGAGCAGGCGAGCGCGGGCGGGCGGGGCTGCGGGGCGGGACTGATGCGGCACCGCCCCTGGGATGCTGGCCTGGGCTGTGGGGCCGAACCACTGCATGCAGCGCAATGGAAACCTGGGCCCCCGGGTTGTGCCGGCCCACAAGCAGTGTGGGGCGACGGGGGTGGGGTGGAGGGGTCGGGGGATGTGTCGCAGAGTCCCTTGTCTTTCCTTCCTTCCCTTTCCCAAACGACAACGACCACAAAAGACCATTCAGAGACACGTTTCTGGAGGTCAGCTTTACTTAGAGGAAGAGGGTCCCCACATCCGGCGCTCGGCCCTCAACCCCCACCCGCCCGGGCCTCCGGTGTCAGCCTATGGTCGGGTGTGGCAGGAAGCGGGGGCTGCTCAGCGGGTAGAGGAGGCTCAGTGACTATCCCACCACCTGGGAGGCTGGGCTGGGCAGAAGTTCACGGGCACACCCTGGATGTCCTGTATTGCTTTCACTTGGCTCTGTCACCTTCGGCGGCCAGCTTGCAAACTTTCCCGTGCTTCTCCCAATGCTTGACCTGGCACTCCCTGCAAGCAGACAGATCGTGAGGAGTGCAGAGCTAGTGGCCGGTGTGGGAATGGGGTTCCGAGCCCCAGTTCTAGGACACCCTCACCTGCAGCAATACCACTCATTCTGACACCGGGAGCAGCGCTTGGAGGCCTCTGCCCTGCAGTAGGCGCAACGGGGCCTCTCCGGAGCCACCGCCTGTAGCACGTCCAACCTGTAGGTCTCAGCCCACCTGGGAAAAGGGTGAGAGGGTCCGGCTGGGCCTGGCAGGGGTCACGGGAGCACACCTTCCTGTGTCCCCGACCTCAGCACCCCTTCCAACCCACCCGGCTCCTGCAGGCCAGTGTCACCTTCGCGTGCCTGCAGCCGCAGGTCCCGCTCAGAAGGGCTGAACACATTTCGCAGCTGGTGTTTGGCGATGGCTCGCCACTTGCCTCTGTTCTCACGGCTCCAAACGCTCCCAGATTTCTGGGATCTGGGGGAGAAAAGTGATGAGTGGCATGGAGTGGACATGGGGAGGAGGGGCAGGGGTGGACTTCCTAGTGCCTACCTGCTCCAGCACCAGGTCCTTCCTAGGGGGCTGGGGTTCAGTCAGGGCCAGGTGGGCCAGAAAGGCCTGCAGGTCTGCCAGGTTGGGCAGCTGGTCCACTAGTGTTTCTGTGAGGAAGGGCCGAAGCTGTAAGGGTATCCAGGGGAGGTCAGTGTCATGCTGACCTGAGGATCAAAGAACAGATAGAGGGGGCCAGAGTGGTAGCACAGCGGGTAGGGCATTTGCCTTGCATGTGGCCGACCTGGGTTTGATCCTCAGCATCCTATATGGTCCCCCCAGCACTGCCAGGAGTAATTCCTGAGTGTAGAGCCAGGAGTAACCTCTGAGCATTGCCGGGTGTGACCCAAAGAGCCAAAAAAAAATTAAATAAATAAAACAAAACAGATCAAGGCTGAGCTGAAGGTGCTCACAGGGCCCACATCCCACTAATGCAGTGTTTTCCAAACTGGGTCATTCCACTACAATGATCTAAGGGGTGGAACAGTACCAACTCAGGGACGCTTTCTGGTTTTCCCTTATGAAGGTAGATTTAGGGGCTAGAGCCATAGTACAGTGGGGAGGGCATTTGCCTTGCACATGGCCGACCCTGATGCAATCTCCCACATCCCATATGGTCCCCCGAGCACCACCAGAATAATTTCTTAGTGCAGACCCAGGAGTAATCCCTGAGCATCTCCAGGTGTGACCCAAAAAGCAAACAACAGCAACAACAACAACAACAACAACAAAGAAAAAAAAAAAAAAAAGGAAGAAAAATTTAGTGGTGAGGGGTACACTGATTTTTTTTTTCCTGAGGAAACATTTATTGAGGCTTGATAAATAAAACAGCACGTTGGTGCTTGCCTGACCCAGATGTGGTCCCCAGAACCCCACATGGTTCCTGAACACCATTCCCAGCACTGTAACATATGGTTCCCTGAGCCCTGCCAGGAGAATGCTGAGAGTCAGGAGTAACCCCTGAGCACACCTAGGGTGTGACCAACAGCAACAACAACAAAATAAATCTTTGGTATGCTGGACATATTCGGGAACCTCTGAACTAGTGGATGTCTCCTGAGGCCCACGGTCTGGACCAAGGACTGGGGCAGAGAGGGATGGGCAAAAGATAAGCCAACAGAGCTGCAGTGGTGGGGCTTGGGCGGTGTGGGAGGACTTCACCTTGAGTAGCTGTCCCTTGGCAAAGTTGGTGAGGCAGTAGCGGGCCCGGGACTCGGGGCTCATTAACAGATTGTATAGAGCGATCCACACCTGCCCATCCAACTTGCTCAGCTTTTGCAGCTCTGAGGGGGCCACAGTCTTCCAGCAGCTCCCCTCAAAGCGCTGCAGTGTGCCTAGGTAGAGGAAGCAGAGAGGTAGTCATCAGACTGGTCTAGATGTTTAATCAGAGTATGGCATGTCCTCCAGACAGGCACATGGGCCCCCTGCTGCAGAGCCCAAACCTAGGCACACACTGAGCAAGGCGGCTCCAGAGGTGCAGCTGTGCCCTGGTCCCTTCCGCAATGCTGGAGGCTGGCCTAGAAGCAGTGAGTTGGTGCTTAGGCTTCGGGAGGCCTTACCTCCTTCCCCTGCCGGCTCCAGGGACTGTGCTCCAGCAGCTCCACCAGGAGGCAAGGCAGGTTGTGGGTGCTGAGCATGCGGCTCAGGGTGCTCAAGGGAAGGCTAGGGGTGGGGATGTAAGGGGGTGAGCACAGGCTTCGGGTCCAGCTCCCAGCCCTCCTCAGTAGGCTGCCCACCTATCCACGCAGTCTGTAATGTAGCGCAGCACTGAGAGGGCCTTCAGTGCGATCTCAAATTCCATCAGCTCTGCCTGCTTCTGCAGCTCCTGGGGGGCACAGGGTGTTCAAGCAGGGCTACCCCCACTGGTTCCAGGCCTTCATCAACCCCGGGAAGCTCAGCCCACCTGCATGGGGTTGCTGTATTGGGACTCTTCCTTCTCCTCCACCTCTTCCTCTTCCTCCAGGGGGGCTACCATGGCTACTCCGGGCCACCAGGAGAGTCAGTTTGCGGTGGCAGTAGTCCAGCAGGTCCAAGACAGAGTCCTCTGCTGACTCACACACCTCCTGGGGATTGGTGAGGGGGATGACATTCTTTTTTTTTTGGGGGTGGATGACATTTTGGTTGTTCCCCACATAGAAACCAGGATCCTGGCAGGACAGGGGTGTGTGAGCAGGAAGTGCCTTACCTTGTGGAAGAAAACTGTCTCCAGGAGGTTGATGATAGATGCCTCATGGTGGACCTGGCAGAGACAGATTGGAGCTGCCACAGGGGGCTACCAGCTCTCCCCTCTAGTCCAGTACCCACTGGAGGGTCAGCTGGGGCAAGAACTGGGGCACAGCTCACCACCATGTATATGGGGAAGGTGTTCTGGGGCTTGAAGTCTTCGAGCTTGCACAGTACTGGGAACACCTTCTGCTTCCACATCTCCACAGTAATCAGCTCCTCCACCAGCGTCGGGATCTGGGTAGCAGAGCGGGAAGGCAGGGACCAAGGACAAGGAGAATCCTTTGGCCTGGCAGCCCTGCTATCCCTGATGTAGCATCTCTCTGCTTTTTTTTTTTTTTTTTTTTGGGTCACACCTGGCAATGCTCAGGGGGTTTCTCCTGGCTCTGCACTCAGGAATCACTCCTGGCGGTGCTCAGGGGACCATATGGGATGCCGAGGATTGAACCCGGGCCAGCATCGGCCAGCCGCGTGCAAGGCAAATGCCCTATCCGGCTGGGCTATCACTCCGGCCCCATTCTCTGCTTTTTTGGGGGTGGGGGCAGAGGGAGACGAGGAGACCCAGTGATGCTTAGGGTCTTACTTCTGGCTTTATGCTCAGACATGAGACTTCTGGCAGGACTCAGGGGACCATATGTGGTGGTGGGGATTGAACCCAGGTTGGCCACATGAAAGCAAGCACTCTACTTGCTGTACTATCACTCTGGCCCTGCCCGCATTTTTGCCTATGCCTCATATCCACCTTTTTGTCTTCTGCTGCTTACACCATCCGGCTGTTCCTGACATCTGCTGAGGAAAGCCTTCTGATGCCCTTGCTGTGTTCCCAGGGGCATTACTTCTCTCTTTCTGAAACTGTGCTCCCTCCTCCCAGATCAGGTGTCCCTTTCAGTCTTTTTTGCTTTTTGGGTCACACCGGCGATGCTCAGGGTTTACTCCTGGCTCTTTGCTCAGGAGTTACTCCTGGTGGAGCTCGGGACATCATATGGGATGCTGGGGATCAGGTCGGCCGCATGCAAGGCACATGCCCTACCCACTGTGCTATCACTCGGCCCCGACCCCGTCCCTTTTAGTCTTGTCCCTGGCCTCTGGTCTTCGGAAGCTCTTGTGTGCCTCCACCTTACCCTTTTCCCTTTTTCCTTTTGTGAGTGATATCTCAAGTTATCTACTCTCCTGGTCCAACAAGGGTAATCCCTGATTTCTGATTTTTTTTTTCTTTTTGGGGACACACCAAGTGATGCTCAGATACTCTTAATTCACTTGGGAATTATTTCTGGTGGTGCATGGGGGACCACATGGGATGCTCAGAATCAAACCCAGAGTGGCCATGTGCAAGGCAAACGCCCTACCTGCAGTGCTATCAATCCAGCCCCTCATTTCTGATATTTTGCTTTGTATTTTATTTTGGTTTGGTTTTTGGGGCCACACCTGGTGATGTTCATGGATTACTCCTGGCTTTACACTCAAGAAAATTCCTGGCTCTTCACTCAAGAATTACCTGGCGGATGGATGCCTGGCGGGAGCGATAGCCCAGCGGGTAGGGCGTTTGCCTTGCACACAGCCGGCCTGTGCTGGCCAGGGGTTCGATCCTCGGCATCCCATATGGTCCCTCGAGCACCGCCAGGAGTAACTCCTGAGTGCAGAGCCAGGAGTAACCCCTGAGCATCGCCGGGTGTGACCCAAAAAGCAAAAAAAAAAAAAAAAGAATTACCTGGCGGTGCTGGGGACCATACAGAATGCCAGGAATCGAACCCTGGTCGGCTGCGTGCAAGGCAAATTCCCTATCAGCTGTGCTATTGCTCCAGCCCCAACACCCAGAGGTATTTAGAGGCTATTACTAGTTCTGTGGGGGACCGGAGTGATGGTCGAGTGAGTAGGGCATTTGCCTTGCACGTGGCGGCCGGTGCTGGCCCGGATTCGATCCCCGGCATCCCATATGGTCCTCCGAGCACCGCCAGGAGTGATTCCTGAGTGCAGAGCCAGGAGAAACCCCTGAGCACGGTGATTCCTGAGTGCAGAGCCAGGAGAAACCCCTGAGCATTGCCGGGTGTGACCCCAAAAAAAAAAAAACCTAGTTCTGTGGATAGGAACTTTTTTTTAATGAGTAGGATGCGTGCCTTTATTCATTCATTCATTCATTCATTTGCTTACTTATTTACTTGTTCATTTATTCATTTATTCATTCATTTATTTATTTATCTATTTATTTATTCATCCATCCATTCATTCATTCATTCATTCGGTTATTTATTTACTCATTTATTCATGCATACATTCATTCATTTGCTTACTTATTTATTTACTTGTTCATTTATTCATTTATTTATTTAGTCATTTATTTATTCATCCATCCATCCATTCATTCAGTTATTCATTCATTCATTCATTCGTTTGTTTGTTTATTTATTTATTTATTTGCTTTTTTGGGTCACACCCGGCAATGCTCAGGGTTTCTCCTGGCTCTGCATTCAGGAATTACTCCTGGTGGTGCTCGGGGACCATATGGGATGCCGGGGATTGAACCCGGGCTGGCATGGGCAGGCCACGTGCAAGGCAAACACCCTACCCTCTGGGCTATCGATCTGGCCCCACCTTTATTATTATTTTTTGATTTTTTTGATTTTTTGATTTTTTGGGTCACTCCTGGCAATGTTCAGGGGTTACTCCTGGCTCTGCAGTCATTACTCTTGGCGGTGCTCAGGGGACCATATGGGATGCTGGGGATCAAACCCGGTCGGCTGTGCAAGGCAACGTGCTCCCGCTGGACTATCACTCCAGCCCCAACTTTTTTTTTTTGCATTCTTCTCCACTCCCAGCCTTGATCCCCAATACCTTCACCAAAGCCACATCCCAGGCCACTGTTACTGAGGCTGATGGCTTGGGGACATTGGCCAGTTGAACTGTGAAGACCGTGATCGAGGCCAGAGGCCCTTCACTCCTACAGTGGTCCAGTGCCCAGTCCTCCCAGACCACAGAGATACCACCCACTGACTCCTAGACGAGGCCTGCCCTGGGGAGGGCAAACCGGAACAACTCCTGATGTTTGGGACACCATCTTAGTATTGAACTGGAGTTGACTGCATACAAGGCAAGCATTTAATCTCTGCCCTTATTTCTGATTTCAAACTCCCTCAATGCATGAATTTCTTCTTCCATGATAAAATCCCAGTCTCAGCTTTAGTAGCTGGCCCTCTGGCCTTACCTCATATAAAGGAATATCTTTATTTATTTAAGGCTTTTTGTGGGGTCATTTCGGTCATGTTCAGGGCTATTCCTCGTTCTGTGCTCAGGAGTGACCCCGGACAGTACTAGGAGGCTATATGTAGTGCCAGGTATTTGAACTGGGGTTGTGGCCTTTGAAAGCTACATGCAAGACATGTACATAACCTTCTGTACTATCTCTCTGGTCCCATACACTTGACTTTTGTTCAGATTTCTCCCATGGTGCATGGGGAGAGAGCCTGGGCCACCTGCACATAGAACAAGCCAAGCACTCAAGCTCATTAAGCTCTCTCTTGGATCCAAGAACGTCCCTCCCTGGTGGTCTGGGCTAGTTTAATATCACCATATTCTAATCTATCCATGCCCCAAAGCTGGCCTGACCTGGAGCACCAAGGTCTTGATCCATAGGGATGCAAAAGTGAGTATGTTTTACACTCCTCCTCCCTTTGGGGATGCTGCAGCTCAGCCAGAGGGAAAAACAGGTATCCACAGTGCCCCTGAGGGACAGAGTTGTGGTGATGCCGCTAGGCCCGACTGTGACCCCAATATACCTTTCCGTGGGTGACCAGCAGCTCCTGGATGGGTTCGGCCTGGCTGGCGGTGGCATCGAGAATGGCCTGCATGTTCAGCTTCTCCAGGTTCTCGTGCTGCTGGTTCCACCTGCTCCAGAGTCATGTGGAGTTGGGTGCAGATGTGTGCAATGGAAGTAGGGGATGAGACCCCCTGAACGACCATATTCCCTTATCCCAGAAAGCTCTGTCTCCCCAGCTGGGGTTTCCTCCACATTGGGCAACCAATGCTCTCCCTAAAGTCAGGGCCACACTTCACTCTTCTTCTTATTTATTTTATTTTTTTGTGTGTTTTTGGGTCACCCCCGCGATGCTCATGGGTTTCTCCTGGCTCTGCACTCAGGAATTACTCCTGGCGGTGCTCGGGGGACCATATGGGATGCCGGGGTCGAACCCTGGCCGGCATGAGTCGGCTGTGTG